>CAUYQG010180603.1:0-32931 GCA_963574415.1 Tarsius wallacei | reverse complement strand
GTCGCCCAGACTGGAGTGCAGTGGCCGCTCCCGGTCACCTCAGCCTCGACCTGCTGGGCTCCGGCGATCCTTCCACCTCAGCCTTCCGAGTAGCCGGAACTACAGGCGTGCGCTACCACGCCCGGCTAATTTTTTTGATTTATTGTAGAGATGAGGTTTCACCTGCCCAGGCAGGTCTCGAACCCGCGGGCTCAGGCAATCCACTCACCTCACCCTCCCAAGGCGCGGGATTACAGGCTGAGCCACCGAGCCCAGCTGAGTTGGATTTTACTATATGTTTGTTTCAATGGTGGGATTTCCCTGGAGGTAGTCTAAATATGTGGGAAGTAGGGGTTCAGGTTGCCTTACTTTGACTATAAGAAGTTCTAGGAATTCATTCATTCAGTGAAATACTTTCTGAGTCGATCATACTCAGTGATCTATCACAGAAACAAAGAACAGAGTACCATATTTCTCACTCATAAGCGGACCTTGAACAATTATCAGAATGCTATAAGAAAGGGATTGGCAGGGTGGGATTGGCAGTTGAGGGAAACTGCTAGGGGAGGGAGGGACACATCTCAGCAACAAGGGTTCCTGCATAATCAACGTTTGTATACCTAACCCTGAATTGTACCCCACATCTTTAAAATAAATAAAAATAAATATTTTTATTTATTTTTATACCCAATGCCAACCCCTATATGGGACATTCGGAGTAAGGGTATTAATATATTAAGGTCCCTGATCCCTTGGAACTCGTGGTCAAATGAGGAATATTAACATGGACCAGAAAAATGAAATGCATCTTAACAAGTGCTTTCATAAAGTAATGTTCAAATGAGCAGGAAAATGGGCAAAGCAATAGCCAGACTTGCTGGAAGACTTCAGAGAGAAGAAGGCTGGATATGGGAGAATGTTCTGAGTTAAAAGAGGCCAAGGCTGTGTGTAATCCCTAGGGAAGCTACTGGGTGCTGTGTCCAATCACAGGACACCCCCTGGCCCTCCTAACTCCCTAGTCTCAAGGGGCTGTGTGTGTTTATATAACACCAAACACAGTAACAGATGAATCCTACAGTTTCTGTGACTTTATGCAATAGAAATGTATTTCTTGCTCACTTTAAGTACAAACAGTAGCAATGAAAGAGTATAGCGAGAGCTCATGTGTTCAGAGAGGTCGGCTGATGAAGTGTCTGCGATCTTCAATGCAGGGCTTCCATGCTTGTCCTTCCAGCTTATGGGAAAAGAGATGAAGGGGAGAGGTTTATGACCAGGCTTGAAAGGGGGTACACATTATTTCTCACCACAATCGTTTAGCCAGAACTCACATGGCCACATCTAACTACAAGGAAGACCAGAAAAGGCAGTTAATTGTGTGCACAGAAGGAAATAGCATTGGGCTTGGTAAAGAGCTAGCCAGCCTCAGCCACAGTTAGTCCACCACCAAGCATCTGCAGAGCCTATAGGATGTGTTAGTTCTATGTCTAAAGATGGGACTAATGGTGATAACCTGCCAGCAAGAAACTAATCATCTGAGTATAACTAAACAACAATACAACAATGAAAGAAATGCACAAATTTTATGTATGTCATTGGCTGGTAACAGATATGGGCAAGGGTTTACCAAACACATTTCACTAAAAAAGAATTCATTAGACAAGAAAATCTGGAAAGTCTACATACTGTCATATTCCTCCAATTCTAAGATCAACATATTTTTTTCACATTTTAACATCTTCGAAACAGTGATACATTTGACAACAGATGGCTTCTTGCCATTATATAGCGTGTGTCTGTGTGTGTGTATTTCTCTCCTGGTGGTCTATAATATACATAAGAGCAAATTAAATGATCTGAAAAGTGGTGCAGATTGAAAATAAAAAGGGGTGGTGATATAGTCTGTTTAACCTTGTGTCCGCCAAATGTATTAGAACATTTTTTCATGTCACTTAAATAACAACCATTATGCCTAGTGTTCCATGGTGTTCCCATTGGCAAAACTGGTGAAAAATCGTGAGATCTTTGAGTTCTGAGCCAGGTAATATATCAGTCTGCTGGGCTGGGTTTGCTAGGGAGGTCTCCTAAAGAAGGTAAAACCTTGAGAAAATGAATCCGTGGGAGTCCTGGTAAGAAATGAAACCACAGCTTAGGAAAACTCGAGGAGGTGTGGCAGAGGGATTGTTTGCAAAGGGGCATGCAGGGTGTAGAGAGACCACAGGCGGAGCGCAGTTCCCAGCACTGGCTGTTTATTAATTAGTCCGTTCCGCATTGCTATGAAGAAATACCTGAGCCTGGAAAATAGGTTTATTTGGTTCATATTTCTGCACGGTGTGGGTATCTGCTCAGCTTCTGGTGAGGCCTCAGAAGGCGTTTTCTCGTGACGGAAGACAAGGGGATATGGCAGGTCACATACCGAGAGCAGCAGCAAGAGAGGGAGGGAGTGGTACCAGGCTCTGTTAAACAACCAACTCTCAGGCAAACTCACGGGTTACCACAAGAAGGGCAACACCCCCATGACCCAAGCACCTTCCACCAGGCCCCACCTCCAACAGTGGGGATCACACTTCCCCAAGAGATTTGAGGGGGGGACAACATCCAGACTGTATTGGGCTGACTCTGCCCTTAGACCTAGAGGAGCACATGAAGGAGAGGGTTACGTAGAAAGGGCCGCCTTGAGGGGAGCAGGGACCTTATTGCGGGACACAGCCAGCCAAAGATACCCTGGGAGCCGGGAGGAAAATGGAAGAAATACCCTGGCCTCTTGGTTCTGCCTCATTCCTGTCTCCTGCCAGGGCCCTTTCCTGGACAAACCCAACCAGAAGCCAGAGAGTGAAGGAGCCATTGCTGACCACAGAGGTCGGCCTCCCGGTGCAGAGACAGCTGGGAAAGGGTGGACGCACGAGCAGGGCTCTGAAGGGTGTGTGAAATGGACTGAGCCTGATGAATTCCACCCAGGAAAAATCTGATCACCTCCCAACTGCCTCGTTGCTTCATAGCTTAGGAAGCCCTTTCAGATCTCCTTTCACTTGCTGTCACATCAGCCCATGAGGCACGCAGAGCAGGGGTAATTATCCATATTTTACACCTGATGAAGTTGCCTTCCCCATGCTGGAGCTGGAAAGGTCAGGTCGGAACTGAAGGCAGGATTTCCTGGAACGAAACCGGTGCCATTTCCCCCACGTCATTCACATACTTTGTTGATGGTGTCTCAGAAGGGTCATCTCCATGAAAGGACGTCATCATTAGTCACTTACTGCTTCGTTTTCCAGTAGATAGTACCCTTTCGCGTGTGTGTCGCACTTTATCCTTTCCATCCACTGTAGAGAAAAGGTCATGGAAAAGCCCATGAAAACCGCAGGCTTCCTAGGAGCTGAGAGGCCATTTCTATTGGGAAGGCCCCATGGCTGTTCCCTCTTCAGCAAGTACTTATTGTAGTGCTATCTAGCACAATGCAAATATGAAAAGCACTCAGTCAATTAAGAGAGATCACAGGTGTGTAGAGTCAAAAAAACAATAAAATATTTTGAGAAACAGAGGAATAATGTGCTATAGGGCATTCTAAGAACGACAAAGTACTCCTACCTTGAGGTATCAGGAAAGGCAGTGCAGAAAGAGGTAGCTTTTGCCCAAGCCTTAGATAAGGCTCAAGTTAGGATGACCAAAAAAATGGGAGAGGGGCAGGGCACGACATGCATTTGTATATAATGTTTATGCAATAGAGAACAAAAATTAATATGTAAAATACGGGAAGCCCAGTAGATGTGCATGTTGCATAAGAGGTTTGGTGTCGTGATTAAAAGTTGGGATTCTGGAGTCAGACTGCCTGGGTTCAGTCTTGGCTTTGACACTCACTAGCTGTGTGGCCCTGGGCAAATTATTTAACCTCTCTGCGCCTTGATTTTTTTCATCATGACAGGTAACACGGACAATGTTTGCACTTAACCTCCTAGGGTGATTATGAGTATTCCGTGAGTTAATACATGCATAGTGCTGAGAACAGGGTCTGTCACAGAATACGTTCTGGATTTATAATTATGATAACACATGCACAGTCCCAGAAGAGCTTTAAAAAAGAAGAAAGAAAGCATCAAAGCCTGATTAAACCTCAGTTTTTGACATAATCTCTGATAATATGTCTTCAGCATTTTTTGTGCATTCTTTAATCCTGTTCTTTTCTTCCACATGTGGACACAGTCAACAGGCAAGTGCAGAGAGCCTCTGATTGAACTGACTTGTTTTTGGCATGCCTAACAATTTCCTTTTTTGTTTCCATTAGATTAGATTAGAAGACTCACACCTCCTCTTGCTAGATCGACCTCTTTCATTTTTCTGTTTTCCACTCATGTTCACAAAGTTATAAAGTAAATGATGCAATAAGATGGTTGGAAAGTTGAACAACAGGCGGTGTAGATGGTGGCACTGACAAAGTTAACCAGTAGCTGGCCATGCTGCCAAGGTCACACCCACAAATGGCCATTGGCTGATGGGGTGAGGAGGTCAGAATCTGTGGAGTCAGGACAGAGCAGCAATGAGAGATGTCACACAGTGGTGTGTGGACAGTCCACCGTGGTTGAAGAATATAGGCAAAACACACATGTGCAAATGCTTCAAGAGGCTGATATTCCAAGGACCAGGGGCATTTGCTCAAAGGCTGGAAGGGATGAAATGCTTGAAGAATAAGATAAATAAGTGTGACCAGAGCATGGGGCAGGGGTCAGGGTCATATCCACATTTTAAATAAAGACAGGATCTGTGCTGGCCTGAGGCAAAAGGGAAAATTGGTAGTACTGATCTTGTCTTTATTTGAAATTGTGAAGTATTGTTCAGTCTAGGATTTTTTGGCATTAAGATTTCTGATTTTTTTCAATCATACGTTAAAATATTGCTTATTTGGATTACTACATTTTTGGTGCCCCCTTACATTTTACATGGAGTTGAATGCCTCACTTGCCCCCTGTGCCTGGCCTTGCTAGGCTACCTAGGGACGTATTAAAAAAGATGTTTTTGAAGTCTTCTGGCACAAGTTCAAATCCTGTCTCAGATCTCCTCTCAGCCACATCCTGGATATGTTATCATGGACAATGTACTCCCCCCTTTAAACACTTAATTTCTTTCTCAGTAAAAGCATAATAAAACCTAACTCATGGCCGGGCTCGGTGGCTCAGCCTGTAATCCCACGCTTTGGGAGGCCGAGGTGAGTGAATTTCCTGAGCCCGCGGGTTCGAGACCTGCCTGGGCAACTTGGTGAGACCTCCTCTCTACAATAAATAAAAAAAAATTAGCCAGGTGTGGTAGCGCGCGCCTGTAGTTCCAGCTACTTGGAAGGCTGAGGCGGAAGGATCACCGGAGCCCAGCAGGTCGAGGCTGCAGTGGCCAGAAGCGGCCACTGCACTCCAGTCTGGGCGACAGAGTGAGACTCCAACTCAAAAGAAAAAAAACCTAACTCATATGTTTATTCATCTACCAACAAACATTTATTGAGCACCTATTATGTGTTTGAGGTATGGGGGTATAAGTTAAAACAAAACAAAAAATCTCTGCTCTTCTGACATTTTAATTTTAGTTTCAGAAAGCAATGACCAATAAAAATAACACATGATATCATGTAGCCTATGGTAAATGCACAGAGGGAAGATAAATCAGATAGAGCGACAGAGTGGTGGCAGCAGAGGGAGGAGAAAGAAGAAGGACTCAATTAGAGAAAAGTCATGGAAAGGAATAAACGAGATAATTGTCTCTAAAGTGTGCTGCACAATAACTAACATATCCTAATGCCTTAATACATGATTCTTGTTTATGTTGCTTTGAATGGAGAAAGATAAGAATAGAAAGGCAAATGGCAGGTGGCCATGGCTGTACTGCCCTCCATGAAGCTGAAACTCCAGAATTCCAGACAATTCTACCACTAAGTGCACAGACAAGCATTCAGGTCTTAACAATTGTCCTCCTCCCTTGGTTCTGTGTGCAGGGAGGTCTCTGAGGCCTGGGAAATGGAATGATCTGAAAAGTTCCACCCTGTTCTCCCTCTATCTCTCACCTATTCCTTAGACTGAGAACAGAGGAGAAACCAGATATGCAGAAGAGAGTCAAAGGATGAGTAGACCAGGAAAGCAGCCCCTGGAGAATCTGTGTCCCAAAGAGAACATGATTTCTTTCCAGAGCAGCATCCAGCCACGGGCAGAGAACATCGGCAAAGCCTTTGCCCTTGGCTGGAACCAGAAGGGCTGCCCTGCACTCTGGACTATGGCAACCTTGGCACATATCCGCCCGCAACTTCCTGGGGGCCGGCTGTTCTGGCCTGGCCTGGCCTGGCCCATGTGGGCCTTTGCCAAGGCTCTGATGTGACTGTCCGGGCATTTCACCAACTCATTTCATGGTGGCTGGGTTCCGGCAAAGCAGCATGTAAGGAAAGAAACGAAAGCTTCCTCTTCTTCATCTGGACTTATAACACCTGCTAAAAACCAAGGAAAACAAAAAAGTAAAGAAGTGCTGTCCAGATTAGAAAAAACAGGGCTTGGGAAAAGGCTCAAAATCTTTTACTTAATAAAACCTCTAGTAGATTACTAGGGAGCAAAGCAGAGTGGGAGGGAGGGTCTCCTCCTTAGACTGTAGAAGAATACAGAAGGATCCTGGCTGTCGTACCATCTAGAATCACTGAAAATTTCCCGAATGAAGCATAGTCTTTCATTCCTTTGGGTCTTTGTACATGATATTGGGCAGAAATACTTTCTTCCCTCCTTTTCTGCCTAATACCTTTCAGTTCTTCAAAACTTAGAACAGAGTATACCGTTTCCAAGAAGGACTCATGATCAAGTCCAGTTGGAAGCCCTTCTGTGTGTCACTAGTGCACCACCTTCTGCATTCATTCTACTTATATTTATTGAGTACCTACTACGTGGCAAGCACTGTTCTAGATACTAGGGATACATCAGTGAACTAAACACAGCAGCTTTCATTCTGTGGAGTGGAGGACAATAAACACCTAAATTGTTCATTTATGTCCAGTGGCATTAAATTTTTTGAAGAGAAAATTAAGCAAGAGAGTAGTGACACCGGGTGAATGCTGGAGTAACCATGAGGGAGTGCGACCAAGGATGGAGTTTTTAATATGAGATAGGAGCAGAGACCTGAAGAAAGTGAAGAAGTGATCCATGCAGAAAGGATATTCTAGGCCAGGACTGGTGTCAAAGTCTCCACTAAAAACTCAAAGGTGGGCATGTGCTTGGAGTCATCAGGGCCAAGTAGGAGGCTCATGTGTGAGCTGAACTAGAAAGAAAGTGACCAATAGGGGAAAGCAGACAGTAGCCAGGGCCAGATTGTCTAAGACCTTGTGAGGTCTTCCAATTTTACCAAGTAAGATGAGAAGCCACTGAGGGCTTCTAAGCAGAGGAGTGGCATGCTCTGACTTATATTTCTACAAGTTATCCCCAACCTCTGGGTGTAGACTAGACTGGATGGGAGTAGAGGTAAAAATCAGGAAAACCAGTTAGGAAGCTAGTCACATCATTCTAGGGAGAGATGATCGTGGTTGGACTGAAGTAACAGCTGTGGAAAGGCAAGAATGAAAAGTGATCAGATTCATAATGTATTTTGAGGATAAAGCTGACATGATTTGTTGATAAATGGGCTGCGAGATGTAAGAGAAATTGAGAAGTCATGGGTGATTCCAAGGTTTAGTAGATATTCACATAGGCTATCCCTCTTTCCACCCACCCATGGCACTTGAGCTACTGCATGGTGGCTGGGGATTTGCCTGTCTCTTTTTCCTTCCTATCAGTGGCTCTGTAAGGGGTAGAAGCTCTGTCTTGTTTGGTTTTCTCTATCCAGCATCTAGCACCTGAGTATCCGGCACTAATACCTGCCATGCATTACGCACAATAAATATTGGAGAAGAAAGGGAGAGAAGGAGAGAAGATGGGAGAGAGAGGGAAGTGAGGGAGGGAGGGAAGGAGACAGAGTGGGAGGAAGGGAGGAGGGATCTTAGAAGAAATGAAGGATCTTGTCAGGAAGAAAGGAAAGGAGGGAGAAACTTAGAATAAATAGAGGATCTTGGAAGGAAGAAAGGATTCTAGAAGGAAGGAAGGATGGATCCAGGAAGGAAGAAAGGATGGAAAGAAGGGAAGGAGGGAGGGAGGGAGAGAGGGAGGAAGGAAGGGAAGGAGGGAGGGAGGGAAGGAGGGAAGGACTTAGAAGGAATGAAGGATCTTCGCAGGAAGAAAGAAAGGGAGGGAGGAAGAGAGGACCTTATAAGGAATTAATCAGCCACAGCCCCTCTACTTAGGAGTTTGGCCTGAGATTACCATCATCACAGTTTCTGCTAGATTTTCTATTCGAAATAAATCACTACTCAGTTATTCTTTTTTTTTTTTTTTTGAGTTGGAGTCTCACTCTGTCGCCCAGACTGGAGTGCAGTAGTACATTCCCGGCCACCGCAGCCTTGACCTGCTGGGCTCCGGCGATCCTTCCACCTCAGCCTTCCAAGTAGCCGGAACTACAGGCACACACTACCATACCCAGCTAATTTTTTTGATTTATTGAAGAGACAAGGTCTCGGCAAGTTGCCCGGGTGGGTCTCGAACCCGCGGGCTCAGGCAATCCACTTGCCTCAGCCTCCCAAAGTGCTGGGATTACAGCTGGGCCACCGAGCCCGGCCGAGTCAATTATTCCACCAAAAGAAACACTTCTACCTCCAGTTTGTGGCCAGGAAGAATAACAACTCAGTCCCCTTAAAGTACTCTCCATCTGATGCAATACACCTACTGAGACACTTTTCCCACTGTTCAAAATCGTTTTTGAACTCGTCAATTTTGATGTCTTTTAGTGCTTCTGTGGTTTTTTGTTTCACCTCTTTCACATCAGCAAAGAAAAAAGAAAAACAGAGGAAGACAGAGAGTGTCCACTTTCTGGTAGGGAGCAAGATTTGAGCAGAACACTGGAAGTTGGATCTAGAGTCAAGATGAAGAGAGGAGAGAGAGGTCTGCTAATGAGCCTCTCAATCTAAAAGTAAAAAAGCACGCAAGTGCATCAGAACCCCCCTCTAGGAACCAGGCTCCAACCCAGCTGGGGAGGAGACCACACCCATACTGCTTCCTCCTGGAACCAATAAAACACAGGCTTTGGGGCCCTGGGAAACTGCCAGCAAGTTACTTCATTTTCAGGTTGCAAATCTGCTAAGTGACTTCAGAAGGTGACTACATTTCAGTTTCATTAACTCATCAGCAGTTTCTTAATGAGGCTAATTAGCCCGAAACAGCTCCCCCCACCCCCACCCTACAGAGCTCCTTGAAAGCCTGGCTATGTGTAAGCCAGGGAGCCCGTGACCTCTGCCCATGGCTAAGAGGCTGGGTTCCTGGGCATCAACCTCATCAAAACTTAATGCTTCAGGACATTTCACAGTGAGGAAGTGTTTGTGGTGGCGTCAGTTTCTGGATCCACTAAGCGCTGAGGACCAGCTCTGTGGCCAGGAAGGAAAATGCCCTGTGTGAAGACCAAATCAAATGGTGAGCGTCAACTCTTGACTGGAAAGAAAGCAACCACAGGAGATTTAACTCGGGAAGTTTGAGGTGTTTATGGGTGGTTTCTTCAGTACTCACATTTGCTGACACCAAAACATGAAATATATATATAATAATTCACATTTAGGCCTGGAAAGTGGCCCATGCCTAATCCTAGCACTTTGGGAGGCAGATGCAGGATGATCACTCAAGGTCAGAAGTTCAAGTCCACCCTGGACAACATGGTGAGACCCCATCTCTACAAAAAATAAAAATAAAAATATTAGCCAGGTGTAGTGGTGCATGCTTGTAAGTACCAGCTACTCAGGAGGCTGAGGCAGGAGGATCACTTGAGCCCAGGAGCTCAAGGCTTCAGTGAGCCATGATCATACCACTGTTCTCCAGCCTGGTGACAGAGCAAGTACTTGTCTCTAAAAAAAAAATAATAAAGCCGGGTGTGGTGGCTCACACCTGTAAACCCAGCACTTTGGAAGGCCCAGGCAAAAGAATTGCTTGAGCCCAGGAGTTTGAGACCAGCCTAGGCAGCACAGCAATACCCTGTGTTTACAAAAACAAAAACAAAAATAATATCCAGGTGTAGTGATGTGCACCTGTAGTCCCAGCTACTCAGGAGGCTGAGGCCAAAGGATCACCTGAGACCAGGAGGTCAAGACTCTGATGAGCCATGATTGAGTCACTGCACTTGATTCCTTCCAGCTCCAGCATTATACCATTCTATTGAGTGCTGAGGTATTGGATGCAAATAAGATACATTTAAATGGGAGGGGATGGGGGAAAGAGATATATTTAAATAAAAGGAAAAGAGCTGGATTCTAAATTTGGCAGCTGTCAGTTTTGTGAGTCTTTCAAAGAAAAGAAAAACTATATATGTATATTTACTTATACAAGTGGTGTCAGAAAATGTATACACATTTCACGAGGTGTTATGTATGTGTTATTTTTCGAAGTTGAATTAAATTACGGAAGCAATGTGTAGTATGATGTTCACTCAGCTGTGCTTCCACCATTTTCTTTGACTGTCCTGCCTGTTGCATGGTGATGCTAGCATTTATTTGATTGACGCCATCGTTTGAGCAAATGTCATACTTAAAATGTGCATACATTTTTTGGGCACCCCCTGTATGTGTTAGTGCTGAAACGTAAAAAAGAAAGATCTACCCAGCTAATGTATTTCCTTTCTTCTTTGAATGAGTCCAATTACTCCGTGAGGTAGGGTAGGGATTGCAGTGCTGTTTTGACAGTTGAATGAACTAGGGCTCCGAGAAATTAAGTGACTTACTCAGGATCACACAGCAATTTAACAGCAGAGAGCACATGAGAGTTGCCTGCATGTCATTTGAAAGATCATTCTGGACTAAGTTATGGCAGAGGCCCTGCCACAATTATACTCAGTAAACACATACACCGCACAAAGGCTCTTAGATGATGACATTAGTATCAGTGAAAATGGTGGCAGTGTTGGGCCCTATGGACTATGCCGGGTTAGGATCTCAGCTCTGATTACACTATCTTGGGCAGATTCTGTGTAAATGTTTCCTTCTAGGGTAACTCCCTTCCTTCCTACACTCCCTTAACCTCTCTGTGACTCAGTTTCCTCATCTGTAAGCTAGGTGTGAGTATATCTGCACTGTTACATACAGGCACAAAGGGTTGTACTACTGGAAAGACATGGGACAAACTGCCTTCCTATTCTGCCCCGTGTACATCCTCCAGATCCAAGGATGTCTGTCTAACCTCATCAAAGGAAACAACCCCACAGAAGCATCCATATGGTAGCCAGTTCAAGCAAATGCCAAAGGGAGCTGCAAGTTCTGGCTTGAATTCCAGCTGTTCCCATGGCTGTAGGTGGCTGGCACATGGGGTGTCCACTCCCGGTTCCCCAGTGAGTCTGAGGAGGGTCGCATCCTTCCAAGATTTTTATCCACACAAACACTCTGCAGCGTATCCCTCCCCATGACCCCCACAGGGGAAAGCCTGGGGCAGCAGTGACAAACTTTCTCCTCAAGAGCTGATAATATTTTAGACTCCCAGGTCATACAGTCGCTGTCTCAATGACTCAACTCTTATACACAGACACCCACAGTGGGTGAACCAGTGGGTGTGGCCATGATCCAATGAAACTATATTTATAAAAACATGTGGGTCACAGCTGGCTGACTTCTAGCTTGGAGAAAAGCAGCCCTCCTCGGTGATCCACAAAAAACCCTTCATCAGTGGCATGTTTCCACACATGTCCTCCTATTGACTCCTCCTGGCCAACCTATGGGTAGAGAGGAATCTTTCCAAGAACAAATTTGGAAGCAAAACTCACAACTATTGAAGAGCATGACAGGGTTGATCAGAGCAAGTCAGTATAGGCTCATGGCTATGACAAACATCTCCGACAGGTCAGTGGTTCATTGCAAACAAGGTGTATTTCTTGCTCTTGTTGTAGCCCAAGACACTTCTTTCTGAGCTCCTACCCCTGTACCTGTAGCCAGATGTTGAAGGAGGTACAACATTCAGTGGGATGAAATCTGGGCCAGCTGCGCAGTAACGTGTAATGTACTTGGTAGTGGCAACTCAGCATTTCGTTGGTAACACATGGAAGTCAGTGGGAGCTGGCATGGTGGCCCAACCCCATTAGGCCAAAACAGACAGGAAACTGAAGCATAAAGTAGCCAGATGTATTAGAAACAGAGGCTTGTAAGACATTTATTTCTGCTATAACTCCAAGTCAATCGTATATTGACTCAGAAACAATAGAGTTGGTTCTCCCAGCCACATGCCCTTGATTAGATTGCTGAGTCCAGATAATATTAAAGGTCATTTCCACAGAACATGAACTCCAAAGAAACCTAATTTCACAAAATATTAGGTTTTCAGAGAGGGGTTTTTTTTCTTCCAGGGTTATATGTTTTAGCAAGCATAGGTCAAACAAATTTAAGCAATTTAAGCAGGTTTTCTTTTTTGTTGTTGCTTTAGTTTGTTTGTTTTTTGAGTTAGAGTCTCACTCCGTTGCCCAGGCTGGGGTGCAGTGGTATGCTCACAGCCACCTCAGCGTCGACCTGCTGTGCTCTGGTGATCCTTCCACCTCAGCCTTTCAAGTAGCTGGAACTGCAGACAAGCGCTACCACGCCTGGCTAATCTTTTATTTGTTGTAGAGACGAGGTCTCGCCAAGTTGCCCAGGCTGGTCTCGAACCCGCGGGCTTAGGCAGTCCACTCACCTCGGCCTCCCAAAGTGCTGGAATTGTAGGCTGAGCCACCGAGCCTGGCCTATAAGCAGGTTTTCTTACTGTGGGACTTATCAGAGCCTTTAAAATGCCATGCACTTTTTTCTGAATAGGGGACATAGTACACAATGTTTCCCACTTATTCCTTTCTTGATAGAGGATCTCCTGGGACTAATGTGTTCCCAAAACACACTTGTTCTATAACGCTGCTAGAGTCTTCTAGGCCTCAGTTTCTTCACACTCACACTGGGGCAGTAGTACCTGCCTAGCCAACCTTCCAGAGCTGCTGGAGAAGAAATGAGAAGACACTAGAGAAAGTGCTTTGTAAACTCTGAAGAGTCATAAAAGTTTAAGAGGTCATTATTAATGCATATTTATTAATAATTTACTAGTAATGAAACTTTCCCTGCCTTACTTAGATATTGAGTTGATGGATGTGATCGTTGAAGTAAACCGAGGTCCCGTGAGGTGAAGGTCTTACTCAAGGTCATGCAGCTGGAAATGGAGTCACATGCAGATTAATTAAGATGAAAAAAACAGAAGCACTCTGAGGTCTGGGAACTCACTCTGCAATGTCAGTTGTATTTGTTGTTGGGATGGTTATGATTTTGACTGCAGTGAGAAACAAGGCAATAGGAAGTCAAACAGTGGCTTAAGCCACCCACCCGAGAGTTTGGAAACGCCGAGGAAAGTGCAGTAGACTTGGGGTCAGAACTAGGCTTGAACCCTGCTGCAAGGGACATGACTTTTTTGAGCCTTTGTTCTATCTGCAAAACAGGAATTTTTCTATGACACTCTGCTTTCCAGAGTGGTTGAAAGAATTGGCATATTCCATGGGGTTCTCAGGACTATAGTGTGGGAGTGAAGGTTATTCAGAGGGCGAAGCTTTCATTCTCACCATGCAATGGGACACAGCTTTATGGAGAATCTACTTGAGTTGCAACTCTCTGGTGGGCAGGTCCCTTCACAGAGGGCAAGGGAAGTAGGAGGAATGGTCCCAGACCTCCAGGTGGAACATGGAAATGACCATGCAAAATAACATGGACTTGAAGGTCACTTAAGAGATGGTTACTGGAGTGCTGAGTAGGTACTGGTCATCTGGAAGGGCTTCAAGGAGGAGGTGGTCGCATGTACATGTCATATGTAAGCGTAGGCATGACCACTTACACACCTCTGATGCACATCATGGCAGCCCAGGTGAATTGTCTGAGGCCAATGCCAGACGGAAGCCAATGGACTTATGCCAAGACTGCGGCACTACCTCCCATTTAAAAACTCCCTCTGTGGGCACGCGATAACTCCACATTCTGATCTAATAGTACAATTACATCTCAGCATTGATGCAATGCTTTACGCTTTTGAAGTATTTTACAACCATTAATTACCTGGGCTATTAATGCCCCAGATACCATCGCAGAAGGAAGCTGCTTCCTTCAGAGCACAGTGTTCTCTTTCCTCTCCCAGCGGTGTAATTTTTAATCTGTTATCTGGGACTCTCTTTTCTATTCGCCCTTTGTGTTTTCTATTATCTGATTGAGTCTGAGTGTAATTTTAATGCTGATTGAACATTCTAAAGTAAATAAATAAACTATACATCTTTATTTCTAAACAGACCCTGACATCCCAAGCTCACCTATTGTGGGTGTTCTCTTAGTTGAGAATGGAGAGCTGCTTAGAAGATGGCTCAGCAGGGAGGGTTCCTCATCCTGATGGCTCTCATGATACTCCAAGAACACTGTCAGCGGGACTCCACTGAGCTATGCCTTGCCTTTCTTTGACAAGCCATCAGCCTGGGAGCAGGTGGAACTTAGGAAAAGATAACTGGGCACCCAGAGACAGCCCTCCTTAGGCAAAAGAAACCTAAGGCTTCATGCTTTTTATGCCAGAAAGCAAGGGAAGAGTTCAGATAATTAATTCCTTTCTCCATTGACTCTCTTATCACCCAAGGAGTTCTTGAATCCACCCTCTGATCTCCAGCCTTGCTCTAAATGCCTGGTGCAAGGCCTCGACATCTGTGGATTAGAGTAACCAGTGGTGTGCTGTAAATGTTGACCCATCAACTGGAGGAAGCGGAGCGGAAGCTTTGATTTACAGCGCTTGCCAATTTCAATGGTGTAAATATTCCCACTGTGGCAAATTTCATAGCAACATGATGACATTAAACATGGAATTGGGAGGCTGGGAGCACTGACTCACACCTGTAATCCCAACACTCTGGGAGGCCAAGGCAGGGGAATTGCTTTAGCCCAAGAGTTTGAGACCAGCCTGGGCAACACAGTGAAACCTTGTCTCTACAAAACAAAAAAATTTAGTCAGGCGTGGAGGTGTGTGCATATAGTCCCAGCTACTCAGGAAGCTGAGATGAGAGAATCACTTGAGTTCAGAAGGTGAAGGCTGCAGTCAGCCAAGATCATGCCACTACACTCCAGCCTGGGTGGCACAGTGAGACCATGTCTCAAAAAAAAAAGACAAAAGAAAAAAAGAACATGGAGTTGGGGAAGAGATAAATAGTAGCACACCACTGTATAATATTTCCACCTTACAGGTAAAACAGATGCTAATCTTCTCCAGAGATAAGATCATAGTAAAAGTAGTAAGAGTTAGGAAATGATGAGTTTTGAGATTGTATTGCCATTGTTTTAAAAGCATTAAATTTATTTAATTTTAAGCTGATATTATTTAACTTTTAGTAGGAGTGTGTATAACAACTGGCCTGCAAAATTCCAAAAATGTAACAGCCAACTCCCTTGAGTTGGTGCAGGTGGACCTCCTGTCAGTGACTGCTACCACCTTTTAGCAGTGTCATTGCTGTCCAGTCAAGATAGGAACATGTGTGCAGTTCAACAAACTGAACATATTACCCCTTTCATTGAGGGAGAGCACGTACCATGGGATGTCACGAGGTATCTCAGTAAGAGGTGCTAGGAAGGACTTAGAGGATCAAGACGTAAAGATTTTGGAGAACAGTTTAAGGAAGCAGGGCTTTGCTCTGGAATGTGTGCTGTCAGGAAACGGGGCTAATTCTAAGGTGAGGCATCCTAGTAAATCTACACAGCTAGAAGAATGAAACAGGGTTAAAAATTGGATTAAAAAAAAAAAAAGCAGCCACTCATTCTAGTCAAAAAAGGATTGGTTTGGTTATCTTTTTTTTAGTTTGAACAATGGGCATGCTTTTTGTTTGTGTTCAGAAATGATTACAGATGGTCTTGTTTTTGACTCAACCTATCAGAATCAGGTGCGTTTATCTGGTGTGGTTTATCAGGAGAGTCCTGGATGACAGTCCCAGTCCAGCTCCAGGGGCCAGGGGCCACCTTTCTCTTTCTCGGCAGGGATGCTCATTCCCAGTCTTGGGTCACGCAAATATATCTTTTCATACTGCCAGACTTTCTAAAGCATAGATGTTGATCATGTTATATCTCCCATTGATCTCCTTTGTTCTTCAGATAAAATGGAGGTTTCCAGGGCTTGCCAGAGTCTGGTCCAGTCCTCATCTTGAGCCTCATCTTGAGGCGCATCCTGCCTGGCACTTTTCAGCTCCTCTGCATACCACTTTCCACCACCATGTCTTTGCCTGTGTCGTCTTCATGCCCTGGAATGTCCTCCCTCCCCTACCTTACCCTCCCACTCCCATTCTAAATCTGGAGAAGACCTACTCACCCTTTAAGGCCCATCTCAATTGCCATCTCCTGCAGGAAGCCTTCCCTGACATCCATTCCCCTTTCTCGTCTAGGCAAGGAACGTTTCCTGGTGCTCTCATAAAATCCATTAATTAATTCAATAAATATTCAGTGAATGTTTTCTTTTTCAGGCTTTATTCTCGGCCCTAAGAATTCGGCTAGAAATAAAACAAACATGGTCCTTGCTCTCTTGGATTTTATATTTCAATGAAAGGAAATAAGCAATAATTTTTCTTTAAAAGCTATAAAACGAGACATAACCAAGATTAATAAGTAATCTCTGTACAGATTTAAGATTGGGGTCTGTGGAAAATGATTGGATGCCTGTTTCAGGCTGGGTCTTTCTACAGAGGTGACAACTTGAAGCTGAAATCTGAATGGCAAGATATCCTGTCCCATGTTATGGCCTCATTATCTGATTGTGGACCTATTTACCTTAAAGATTCAAGGAGGCTGGACAGTGGCTTTTGTATCTCTTTATCCCTAGCACCTAACCGGATTTAGATGTTTGATAAATATTTGAAGAATCAATGGCTGGTTCTTTGTCATTCTTTACTGCACCCACTGCATTATATTTGAAATAATTCACTGGACTAGATTATGGTTGCCTGAAGGAAAGTAGTGACTCCCCTCAGCCCAGCACCCCTCTCCCCCACTCCATGATCATGGGTTTCTCACCTCCATGCCTCTCTGAGCTTCCAAAATATCTTCCCTGTCATCTCTACGTAGCCAAATCTTACCCACTATATGGCCTTATGAGTTGCTCCCTTGCCCATGGCACTTCCCTTGCCAACTACCCAAGATTTTGTCAATCCTGCAGCATTCATAGCTTGTAGGACTTGATGGTCTTTGGCACCGTGATGTTGCAGAGAAACAGCTGGATATGATCAGAGGGCACTTTCATAAAGCCTAAAAGACCTTAATGTAAATCCTGGCTCCAGCATTGTCTTCTGTGTGACACTGGTTAAGTCATTTAACCTTTCTAAACCTGTTTTTCACATCTGTTCAGTGGGCATGTTTCCTTGAGATAAAGGAAATTTTTTAGGTGCTTTTTAAAGGTATAATTTACACATATCCATGAGGTCTGTATCTTATTTATCTTTGTAAACCCATCATCGAACACAGTGCCTGACACACAATAGGTGTTTAGAAATGATTGTGGAATAAACAGATGGGAATGAGCATATCTACCTTCATCAGGGAGCATTCCTAAGAAAACTGATTTCAAGATTCTAAAAGGCAATAGGTCAAAATAAACAGTTTTCATTCTATCATTAGCCTCTATTGTTTTCCCTATTGCCTTTGCTCTTTCTATTTTCACCATTATATTTTTATTTTGTCCTGTGTAATGTTATGAGAAGTTCTTACCAACTTAGGTCTTAATAAAAGTCAGTTTTCCTGGTTTAACGATATCATGTTATTAGTAATATGAGGGACTCAATAGCTTCGAAAAATGGAAGACATTTAGAAAGGATGCCTTACAGATATTGAAAATGAATGTTGTTTTGTCTTCAAAGTGATCATTAAAATTATAAATATAGTGCACACTCATTAAAGAAAATTTGAAAAATAAATAAAAGTAGAAAGAAGAACAACATACCCCAATGCCCCTACCTAAACATAATCACTGGTGATATTTGAGTATTTTTTATTTTTATACATGTGTAATTTTGCTTATTTGAGACACACTATATGTACCATTTTCTCCACTTTTTCTACTTAACATATCATAAGCACTTTCATTGCTATTTGATTTTAATGGCTGCATTATATTCCATTTAGCAGATGTACCATTGTTCACTTAAGCATTCCCTCCCATTGGACATTTATTTGCTTCCTCTTCGTTTCTATTATAAATAATGCTACAGTAAGCGCTTGAATGGATAAAGATTCTTCCCCCCAAACAAAGCAAAACAGAAAGATCAAGAAACAGAGATTCAGATATAAATCTGAAATTGCCTCTAGAACTCTTGGCTAGTTTTAAAAAAAGAAGAAGAAAAGAAAAAGCCATATTTAGTGCTTTTAAAAAAAGCCCTTAGATCCAAACTCCATTGGTATAGGTTGAAAAGTCAGAGAAAGAGAATGTCAGAAGTTAATTAGGAAATAACAAGCAAGTTGAGTAAACTGCCTAATCTGAGCCCATTAGATAAACATTTATTGCAATACAAAATCTTGCTGACTGTAATTAGCACATTTATAAACTCAGTAAGAAACTTAAAATCTTCCTTTCATTGACTGAAAACCAGCAGCTTTTTCAAGCTGAGCTTATGGCTAGACTGGCATGTTCACTGGGTTGTGAGTTTCAGCAGCAAATTCCCTGAGTCTAATATTCTTAAACCTGGTCTTACCTATCAGAGCTGTTATGAAAGGAACAGGAGATGACAGATGGAAACTTTATTTTTCATTTATTAAATCTATTGAGATATAACTTGCATTCAGAAATAAACACAAGCCTTAAGAGAACAGCTTGGAAAACTTTTATACTTGTCGGTACCGCCATGTTACCTCTAATAAGATTTAGACAGAAAACTTTCCCAGCACCTTGAAAAGTTCCGTCATGTTCCCTCCTCCACCTCCAGCCAGCAACAACTGGCACTAAGACCTCAATCACTATTTTACCTATTCTCGGACTTTGAATAAGCAAAATCATCCAATCTTGACTCTTTTTTATTGGTCTGACTTATTTTGTTCATTATTATATCTGTCAAAATTTGCTCATTCTCTATCTCTGTTTGCTGATGATATGATCTCATACCTAAAAAACCCTAAAGACTTCTCCAAAAGACTCCTGGACTTGATGAGGGAATTCTGTAAAGTCTTAGGTTATAAAATTAATACACACAAATCAGGTAGCACTTTTACACACCAGTAACAACAAGCTGAGAATCAAATCAATAATTTAATCCCACCTACAATAGCTGCCAAAAGAAAAAAGAAAATGCTTAGGAATATATTTAACCAGGGAGGAGAAAGATCTCTACAAAAAGAACTACAAAATATTGACGAAAGAAATCAAAGAAGACACAATTAGATGGAAAAATATCTTGTGCTCATGGATTTGAAGAATCAACATTGTTAAGTTGACCATATTACCCAAAGTAATCAACAGAGTCAATTCAATCCCTAACAAACTACCCAATGTCATTTTTCACGGAATTAGAAAAACAATCCTAAAATTCATATGGAACCAAAAAAGAGCTCAAGTAGCCAAAGCAATCCTAAGTAAAAAGAACAAGGCTGGAGGCATCACATTATCCAACTTCAAATTATACTACAAGGCTACAGTAACCAAAACAGCATGGTACTAGTACAAGAGCAGATGCATGGACCAAAGGAACAGAATAGAGAATTCAGAAACAAACCAAAATTCCTACAATAAACTGATATTCAACAAAACAGACAAAAACATACACTGAGGAAAGGATACCCTGCACAATAATTGGTGCTAGAAGAAGTAGATAGTCACATATAGAAGAATGAAACTGAATCCCTATCTCTCACCATATATAAAGACTAACTCTCAGTGAATTAAAGATTAACTGTCAGACATGAAACCATAAAAATTCTAGAAAAAAAAACTTAGGGGAAACTCTTCTGGACATTAGCCTAGGCAAATAATGTATGTGTAAGACACCAAAAGCAAATGCAACGAAAGCAAAAATAGGTGGAACTTAAACTAAAAAACTTCTGCACAGCAAAATAAATAATCAATAGAGTAGATGGGCAACCTACAGAATGGATGAAGATATTCACAAGCTGTACATCCATCAAAGGACTAATATCCAGAATCTACAAGGAACTGAAACAAATCAACAAGAAAAAAGCAAATAACTCCATTAAAAATGGGAAAACAATGTGAACATGTATCTCTCAAAAGAAGACATACAGCATCACTAATCATCAAGGAAATGCAAATTAAAACCACACTGCAATACCACTTTACCCCAGTCAGAATGGCCATTATTAAAAAGTCCAGAATAATAATAATAATAGATGTTAGCATGGATGTGGTAAAAAGGGAACGCTTATACATTGGTGGGAATGCAAATTATTACAACCTCTTTGGAAAACTGTACAGAGAGTTCTCAAAGAACTAAAAGATTTTACCATTCAATCCAGGAACCCCACTATTTGATGTCTACCCAAAGGAAAAGAGATTATTATACAAAGAAGATACCAACATATGTATGTTTATAGCAGCACACTTCATAATTGCAGAGATGTGAAGTCAACCTAAGTGCCCATCAACTGAACAGTGGATAAAGAAAATGTGAGAAATGTTAGATATTTATCTGTTACTTGTGTATACACACACACACACACACACACACACACACACACACACTATGGAACACAATTCAGCCATGCAAAAGTACAAAATAATGTATTTTGTGACAACTTGGACAGAATTGCAGGTCATGATCCTAAGTGAAATAACACAGGGACAGAAAACCAAATACCACATGTTCTCACTATAAGTGGGAGCTAGGCTGTGAGTCTGAAAAGGCATATAGACTGGTACAATGGACATTGGAGGCTCAGAAAGGAGAGGGAAAGAGGAGGATGAGGGATGAAAAACCGCCTATCAGGTACAATGTGCTCTAGTAGGGGTAACAGGTACATTTAAAGTCCAGGCTTTCTTCACCGCTGTATGATACATCCATGCAACTAAAATTCACTTGTACCCCTAAAGCCATGGAAATTTTTTAAATTAAAAAATAAAAAGATCTACTCATGTTGCTTTGTGAAGCAGTAGCTCATAGTTTTTCACTGCTGTGTAATATTCCATGTTTTGACTATACCACAATGTATTTACGCATACTACCATTGATGGAAATTTTTGTTATATTTAACTTTTGGCTATTATGAATAAAGGTGGCATAAACATTTTTAACGTCTTTTGGCAGACAAGAGATGTAAGCTTTTTTTTTTTTTTTTTTTGAGTCAGAGTCTCACTCTGTCATCCAGGTTGGAGTGCAGTGGCACACTCACGGCTACCACAACCTTGACCTGCTAGACTCAGGTGATCCGTCCACCTCAGCCTTCCAAGTAACTGGAACCACAGGCATGTGCCACCATACCAGGATGATTTTTTGATTTATTGTAGAGATGAGGTCTTGCCATGTTTCTCAGGCTGGTCTTGGACCCTTGAGCTCAGGTAGTCCTCTCGCCTCTGCCTCCCAAAGTGCTGAAATTACAGGCTTGAGCCACCGCACCCAGCTTTTAATTAGTGCTGAGCACAGTGGCCCAAGAGCTAGGGCAGGGACCTGAGTTCCTTTTGGAGCTCTGCCATCTCCTAATTGTGTGAGTTTAGGCATCTCATTTCATGACTCTGGTTCTGAATTTCCTCAACAATAAAATGAATGAGGACTTTTTACTCTGAGAGTGCATGGCTTTCTGGTGTTTCAGGTAAATACCTGTGTCACCTGAAAGAAAGTCATTTCATTTCTGTGGGCCTCAGTGTCCTTACCTAGAAAGTAAAGCAGCTGAATAAAAGCTCCCCAATGTCTTTCCCAGCTGCAGATACCATGTTTCAAAAGGGTTCAGCATGGTATGTGTCCTAGAGACAATCGTTGCTTTATACAGGGAAAAGCCCAAGTGTCCTGGATGGGACAATTCTTCCCAAGAGCCACTCTCCAGCTAAAGGACTTGAACTAAGACTCTGCCTCATGTTTTGAATTCCTTCAGCAAGTAGCATAATTTAATGCATGAGATAGGCAATGTATAATTCTGTGTTGCCTCCTTGAGTCTACCTTGAGACTGGATTCTATCAGCAAATGGAATATAATGTGTTTAACACAGGTTTGAATCTCAGCTAATACCATAGACATACCCCTTAATCTGCCTTGGTTTCCTCACCTGTAAAATGGAAATAATGAGATTTGACCTGTTGTGTGACCCTCTGGTTCTTAGCTTCCTTCCTCACAGAGAGGGACTTACTGTCTTGTAGAAGCTGGTACCTGCCAACAATACTCAACACAATGTCTGATATGTGATAGGTGCTTGGCATCTATTTCCTCACGGAACAAAAGTGCTGTGAAAAGCACACATCGTTTTATGAATGTTAGCTTTTATTGTTATCACATGTTATATTCTGTGTGCTGATAGAATCCAATCTCAAGGTAGACTTCTGTAGGCAACATGAAATTATGCATTGCCTATCTAATGCATTAAATTATGCCACTTGCTGAAGGGATTCAAAACATGAGGCGCGGTCTTAGTTCTCAAAAAGATGCATCATTCAATTCGACAAACATCTATTTCCTGAACACCTGTTACTGCACCGGGCATAATGCCAGGTGCTCGAAATAGAAGGATAAACAACATATAATTCTTTTTTCTTTCTCGTTTTTATTTGTTTGTTGTATTTTCCATTAATATACTTGCTCAGTGAGATTTCTTTCCCCCCATGCAATCCACCAGAAGACTTGATGGCCCATAGGGAAGGCAGATGTAAATAGATTATTAGCAATCACATGTAATTAGTTGTTTCATGGAAGTGTGAATGGAGCTCTATGGGAGCAAAAGCAGGGACACTAAGAAAGCCTTGCAAAGTAGGTCACATTTGATCAGGCATTAAAGGGTGAGTAGATTCAACCGCTTAGAAGTAGCCTGCTGCCTGATCTTCTTGTTTCTCTCTTTTGCCCCTCTGTAATCTAGTCTCTACAAAGCTGCTTGAAATCTTTTATTTTATTTTTGAATTTATTTTATTTTGTATAGAGACAGGGTCTTGCACTGTTGACCACACTGAAGTGCAGAGGCACAATCATAGCTCACTGCAGCTTCCAACTCCTGGGCTCAAGGGATTTTCCTGCCTCAGCCTCCCAAGTAGTTGAGACTACAGGCTTGCACCACCACGCATAGGTATTTTTTTTTAATTTTTTGTAGAGATGGAGTCTTGCTATGTTTCCCAGGTTGATCTCAAACTCCTGGGTTCAAATGATTCTTCCTCCGCAACCTCCCAAAGCACTGGGACAATATCCCACTACTGCCAATCCCTTTCTCACAATATTATGGTAAATGTTCAGGGTCCACTTATGAGTGAAAACATGTGGTACTCTATTCTTCATTTCTGTGATAGGTCACTCAGTATGAGAGACTCTAAATCCATCCAAGTTACTGGGAAGTCCATATGTTTGTTCTTCTTTATGGCCATGAATGATTCCATCATGTATATGTACCACATTTTTTTCATCCAGTCCAGTTCTGATGGGCAGCATGGTTGGTTCTGTGTTTTTGCTATTATGAAGAGTACTGCAACAAACATGTGTATGCAGGTATCTTTTTTGTAGAATAATTTGAGTTCCTCCAGGTACATTTCCAGTAGGGAGATTGCTGGGTCATATGGAAAGTCAATGTCTAGTTCTTTTAAAATCATTACACTCTTTTCCAAAGAGATTGCACTAGTTTGTATTCCCACCAGCAGTGTAGAAGCGTTCCTTTTTCTCCACATCCTCACCAGCATCTGTTGTTGTTTTTTTGGTTTTGTTTTTTTTTTTTTTTTTGGTATTAATGATGACCATTCTTACTGGGTTTAGGTGGTATCTCAATGTGGTTTTGATTTACGCTTCTCTGATGATTAGTGAGACTTAGAACTTTTTCCTGTGTCTGTTGGCTGCCATATATCTTCTTTTGAGAAGTGTCTATTCATGTCTTTTGTCCTCTTTTTAATGGGGCTGTTTGGCTTTTTGTTTTTTGTTTTTTGTTTTTTTTCCTTTTGGCATGTTTGAGTTCCTTGTAGATTCTGGATGTTAGGCCTTTGTCAGATATACAATTGGCAAACCTTCAGATCTAATTTAGTCACTTCCTTCCTCATTTACTAAGGCTTAAAGGTTCTCAGTCCAGGCAGCACATTAAAATTCCCTGGGGAATGAAATATCTAGAAAAGTCAAATCTATAGAAAGTCAAATGTGTAGAAAGCAGATCAGTGGGCCTAGGGGTGGGAGTGGAGCATTACTGCAAAAGGGCAGGAGGAAGCTTTTTGGTGATGGAAATGTTCTAAAACTAAACCATGGGGATGGTTGCACAGCTCTGTAATTTACTAAAAATCATCTAATTGTGCACTTAGAATGGCTGGATTTTATGGTATGCAAATTATAGTTCAATAAAGCTGTTTCTAAAAATTTCCTGGGGAGCTTTTAAAAAATCCTGGAACTTAGACCACATGACCAGAAATTCTAATTTAGTTGATCTGGGGTTGGGGCCTAGGCTCCCATAAGTTTTAAAGCTCTCCAGACGATTCTGATGGACAGCCACAACTGAGAACCACTGCTTTATCTTATCACCCCTCTTATTGCCTTCATAGTACTGTAATTATCTTATTTACTCAATTGTTTACTTGGTTATTGTCCTTCTCAGGAATTTTTAAAAAAGCTCCCTTAAGGGAGAGACTTTCACTGGGTCATCTTTGAATCTCCAATATCTAGGACATAAGAGCTGCTTAATATATGTTTATTAAGTAAATGAATAGAAAAGTAGAGGGTGTCCAGGAACAGTGGTTCACACATGTAATCCCAGCACTTTGGGAGGCCAAGAGGAGAGGATTGCTTGAGCCCAGGAGTTTGAGACCAATCTAGGTAACATAGTAAGACTTCATCTCTACAAAAAATTATAAAATTAACTGGGCATGGTGGCACATGCCTGTAGTTCCAGGTACTTGGGAGGCTGAGGCAGAAGAATTTGCCTGAGCCCAGGAGGTCAGAGAAGCTGAGGTGATCTGTGATGGTGCCACTTCACTCCAGCCTGGGTGACAGAGTGAGACCCCCAACTCAAAAATAAAAAAGAAAAGAAAAGTGGAGGGTGGATGAGAAGCCCTCACTAAGACACAGAAACATGAAAGAGCCCAGTGTATTAACACGGCATGTTTGCCAAAGAGCTGCCCAGAATGGAAAACATGTAACTGGGACTAAGATGTTTTCACGAATCTCATTCAGACAATGCTTAAAGGAACCCTTGAGACCAGGGCTCCAGCAAGATGGCCATCTAACCCTGCAAAGCAATTTGGAAAGACCCTAGACACAGGAAATGCAGTTGCTCAGGAGAGGAGCTCAGCAATATGGAGTGGAGTGTTCAAGGAAGGTACTGCCTCTCTCTTCCCTAACTCTTCACCCTCAAAGTGGGAAAACTTGCAATTGAGGAACTTAAGACCTGATGGCAAGGAAAGGACTAAAGAAAGTGCTGTAAACCTATGCGAGCCTTCATGGATGTTTTTGCATTCACTAAGTTAATACAACAAAGACAAGTTACTAAACAATAAAATATAAATAGCCTGGCATGCATATTTAATTAGTAAAAACAAGCAGGAAAGTTTTCAGACTCTCTCCCATTTTCTTTTTCTTTTCTCCCCCATTTTCAACGAGATGTGTGTAATTTTATTTCTCATGTAAAAGCAAGTTTTATTTTATGTTGTTTTGTTGTGTGTGTGTATATGCACAAGTATGCATGCTCATCCAAGCTGGGAGAGTGAAGATGGGAAAGAAAGCCAAGTTTTGGTGGAGACTAGGAGTGCAGATAGAAACTTGTTATTTCAATAAGGAGAAACCAAAATGTTCAACCTGTTGACCATGAATGGGATGCAGGGGTAGGTTTCAAGGGAGAGAATCCAGTAGATAAAAATGAGAGTCAAGAGCTGGGAAGATTTTGTGGGGGAAATACAGGGTAAGCAAGGTGGGGTGGAACTTGTCCAGAGTTCAGCCAGAGAACAACTACCTTTCTTCTCTGCATGTATGATTCCCATTTGACTTGCCTTATCCCAGATCCCTGCCTTGAAGTAGTTGTTTGTGCTACTACAGACCGCATGGGCTGAAACTTCAGAAGCAGGAATGCAAGGATAGCTAACAACAAAATGATCTGTTGAACAGAGTTAATGAATGTATGCACCAAATAGAGATTAAATTTTTAGTATGGTTGATCATCAAGCAATCATCTGCAAGCAAGAGTTATAGAGCATAACCATTGGTCAGTTTCAGTAACTCCTAGTTTGTGATATCACACAAGACAGTTCTTCTATTTTTTTAATGCCTGGGCAGTTTGCATGCAGATCATCACAAAGCAATTCAAAATCATAAATATGTCAGCTTTCCCAGAATAGCCCATTGTTATTAGTATCTGATTTCTCAAGAGTTTGCCCACTAACCTAAGGCATCCTAGTGAAATTGCAGTGTAGATTCTGCCTGAGTGTCTATAACCAAGAATCTGCAGCTTAAACCTATATCAGCCCAAGTTGAAGGCCAAGAAGAGGTCAAAGAAAGCTGCAAAGAGTTTGTGTTAGTCTTAAAATGTCTTTCACAGAATGATAACGAGTGTTACAGCTGTCAATAGAAGAGTAGCCTTGCCTAAATAACACCCATTTGCTCCTCAAGAAAAGCATTAGCGTGAGAAACCCTGACCTGTTGGTTGTTAAGAAGAAACTGACATTTTTACATTTTATATATTCAAGCTTTATGGATTTGGATATCCAACCAATTTGTTGTGAAGAGTAAAAACATACCCTCTTTGAAGGTGGGTAAATTTTATGCTGAATCCATTCAGGTGCAATGGTACCATGGTATTTATGAATGTAAACCATTTAGCAAGAGTCAATTTGGCCAGTCAGAAAGGATTCAAACTAGTTTGGAGGCCAGGGAGTCTTTATCTCTTAATTAGATGATGGCAAGTGAATTCCCAAGCAAGCAGCACACTTACATCTGATGCCAGAAGGATACCTACCAGTGTCAAGATGGCCTAATGCAGCAAGCAATGGTCTGTTGCTCTGCTAAAGGCTCATCCCCACCCCCCCAAGAAAGATGGCCAAAGCCCTTGGCCAACTTTATTTCCTCTGCCTCTCACCAACTTCACAGCTCTCTATATTTTGAGGAGCGTGAAAGAAAATGGTCTGTTTTGGAAGTACCACAGGCATTTTAGATTTTCATGCTGTCACCTCATGACCTTCATAACTGCTCCCAAGAAGGTCTTGACCTGACTCAGATCAAAAAATGAGCCAGTCACTCACAAAACTTTGATTGTCAGAGCTTGTGAAGGGGACAAAGGGAAGCATTGGAAGCAGAAATGTGGACAGCAACGGGTCAAAATTTAAGAATGGCTGGCTAATTTGGGGTGGCAGGTGTTATCATCAATGATTCTAGGTTCTTATTCTTTTTCTCTAGATCCATTTCTAGAAATTTGTATTTTTGAAGATGCTTGACATTGGAGGAGATAAAGTTAGAAGACACAGGATTATTTAAAAATCATCATCAGTAAGACTAATTTCACATTTGAATATGTGCCAGGTACCATTCTCAAAAGAAAAATGTGTAATAACTAACTCATCTATTCCTCATAACAACTCTATAAAATAGGCACTAATTAATAGGAAGAAACCAGGGTACAGAGAGGTTTAGTAACTTGGTCAAAGTTACACAGCCAGTGAGTATCCAAGTCAAACTTTGAACCAAACGGCACACCTCCTGGACCATGCGCTTAACTACTGTACAATTCATATAAAATATAATGTGGGAAGAAAGTCCCTTTTTATCAGTGTTTTGCCTACTTTTTATTCTCTGACAAAAGAAAAGATGCTAGATTCCTTGCAGTTCAGTAACTTTCAGGTTCATTGTGGTGAAAGTTAAAAACATTGAAAAGTAAATTTAATTAGTTCACTGGTAATTATTGTCTGACTAAATTATACTTTAAAATTTAATATACCAATCACCACTTAATTAGCAAACTGAGTTGTAGAGCATAGCCTTATGCTCCCAAACCGACTAAAACTGGCACTTAAAAATAAGCATTGTGCAGATTTCTACTTTTCCTAAAATGTGGCTTTCTTTGCTTATTCCCTCATACCATTATTTCCCACCACACTACTACCAAAAGAAAGAAGAAGAAGAAGAAATAAACCAGCAATGTTTCATGATTTCAACACAGCCAGATTTTTTTTAATTGCTTTATTAGACCGGAAATCTGGGAAAGAGACACAGAAATCTGGATTTGGGGAGAAGGGACAGTGAGGAGAAAGTGAAATCTCCAGCAGAGGCCTGGATGCAGGGACACAGAAGCTGTAGGGAAAGCCATCTGGCTGCCATTTGGGGACAGTGAAGACCTAGAGGCTTAATTCCAAGAGGATGGTGGGCAGGGCCATTTCTGCTGTAGGAACCCTTGGGCAGAGTCCTCCATCCTCATCAACTTCTAAGGGTTCAAGACCCAAACCCATCTTCCAGAACAGCCTTCCTGAGCGACTCTCCTAGTTGTCTACACTCAAAGAGTTGAACACTATCCATTCTCTGGGAGGATTTCGAGCAATATCAGGGAACATAAGGGAGAAACTGGCATGTACTATGTAAGGCTGATTCCTCATTTAAACCAGGAGCAGCATGTGAATCCTGTAGCGAGAAGCGTGGCTGGGCATGGCTAATAGTGTCCTGAGATGCTAGAGTATGAGTCACTGAATGTCAAGAAGTTGGCTGTCGTATGGCAATTGGTGAAGGGATGGGGCCCTTATGTACAGACAGAGTCAGTAGAAGCTGGAAGCGGATATATTTTGGCTCTTTGGAAGCAGATGCAGGCCACAGAACTGAGTGTTGACTGTTGGATATCCTGTCCTAATGAGCATGGGATGGACGTGGCAAGGTCCTTCCTCGCCACAGCTGTCAGTGTCATCTGCTCATGAACTGGAGGTGGGACACCCTGGGGATGCCCCTAGCCATCTGCCCCTCAGCCTGAATCCAGACTCAGCAACCCCCCTCACTTTAAGATTAATCCCCAGATGCCCTTTGGCTCAAATGTAGGAAGTGCTTCTGTTTCTTTCAGATTTCAGGCGCAAATCATTCAAGCAGGGTTTGCAGAGTACATTAGATGTGGTCTGAAGGCACTAACCTGAGGAGGAAGAGTTTTCCCACGTGGAAAGTACCTTGAGTCTACAAATTCCAGGTACTGGCTCTGCTAGGCATTTGTGAGGACCACGTGAGTTAAAATACACAAAACCCCTTTGAACAGCACATGGCACAAAGTGAGCTCTATATAAGAGAGCACTTGTCACAATTCCCAGTTTTGCAAATGAGAAAATGGAAGTTCAGGGAGATTAAATAAATTGCCCTCACTATCATGTGATGATAAAACAGAGCCAGGATTGAAACCAGTGTGCCTGAAGCCAAATCTTTCCCTTCTAGGATGCTGTCTCCCTGAAAGGAAATTGATGAGAAGGATTACAACAGGAGAACCCAACCCCACTCCAGCCCTAGTAAAAGCATAGATAGGCATGATCAGTCATAGTGCACTTGACACCTGAGGTTCTGAAGCTGCTTCAGAATCTTTCTCAACATGGTATGCCAAGACACTTTCCTCCATTCAGAATCCAGATAACTGTAAAGCTATTTGCCATCTCTGAATAGCAATACCCAGGTGTAGGTATCTAGACCCTGTAGAATGCACCCTGGGATCCTCCTCCCCATGAAGCTTCATCAATTGTGGTCTATTTAAAAACCGTTCTCTGAGCAGGTTCTCCAGCAGGACCACAGTGGGATGCAGGGGTAGGTTTCAAAGGAGAGGACCCAGAGAGATTTCAGAGAGAAAATTCCACACATTTCAAATACGAGCACTGCTGTGAGAACTACACACCTCATGCACCCTAATCAAAGGTGTCCTGGTGTCCCTGGGTTAGATACCTTTCATAAAACAAGGGCTGTCTTGCAGTAGCATGCCTTCGTCTTACCTCACTAATTTTCATGTAGTTGTCCTCTAAACCTAGAATCACCCAGAACAAAGTGCCAGCCCAGGAGAACTGTAGTAATGTTGACACAGCATCCATAATACTTCTTACTATTCTCTTTCTAGATTTTGTTTCTGAGAAAGATTGTTTCTGATTACTCTTTTTCTTCATTGTCTTTCCCTACAAGAATAATTCAGCTCACGTGAGATTCACATATATGGAAGATAGAGCTGAAGAGCCTGTTTACTATTTTTCCCCCTCTAGTGTGAAAATTAGAAAGCACATTCATGCTGTTAAGAAAGCACATGACAGTCTGCCAACAATGAAACCATTCTCCTATCTTTCCTAGATGAGACTGGTAAATTGCAAGAGGGACAAAAGAATTCTCCCCAGCCCCCAAGGGGAACTGCAGGTTTACTGACAACCAAAAGATGGATGGGTAGTGCTTTTATTCATTCCACTGTCTGTCAGTCAACAGCTCTGACTGCTCGTCACCCAAACAAAAGTGAACATGTGTGTGGTTTTTCACTCTCTTCTCCGTGGAAGCTGCCACTGGGGACCAGATGTCTCTCGCCACAAAAAAGCGCTTTCCTTGTTTATCCCAGTCACATTCCATCAGGTGAAAGAGAAAAGATGCTTGAAGGTCTTGGGAGGCAGAAATGACCTCCAGTCCCTGAGGGGGAAGGCAGGCTTAGTCCATGCTTAGGGATCTGTCTCTATAAAGAGATGAGGTTCTCAGGCAGACCAGGGACTCTTAGCATGGGGTTATAAGGGGGATGATGGGACAGTTCAGACTGGGGAGGGCAGGCACTTCACCTGGGTACATCTGCTGTGTTTGATGAAGGATGGGAGTCAAGAATGGACATCCAAAAATCTGTAATCTAGGAAAGGTATGTGAGCCTAAAATTTGAATCAGAAGAAAGAAAGATCTGCTCAGTTGAACAGATTTAACCCCAGATGCTACTAACATTTCTCAACAAGTGCCTTATTCCACTGGTTCTAACACACATTTTTCATATTTTTAACATCTTCAAAATTAGTATACATCTTATAATTGTTGATCTGCCATCGTTTACTTGGTAATTTTTTTTTTCTTTCTTGGTGGTATATTAAATAATGGTATCTCTCATGGCCTACAGCGTCATAGTTTTTATGAAGTATGGTTAACATGGCCAAGGTCAGAAGGCATTGTGCTGGGTACCTTTACAGGAGTTATCTCATTTAATTCCTTTTTTGTAGAAGGTTTATTGAGATACCATGAAATTCACCTATTTAAAGTGTATAATTTAATGGGGTTTTTTTGTATATTCACAATTCTGCAACCATCACCACAATCAATTTTATAATTTTTATCACCCAATAAAGAAATTCTATATCCATCAGAAGTCACCCTCATTTCACCTCAACCCAACCAGCCCAAGGCAACCATAAATCTACTTTCTATCTCTGTAGATATGTCTATTATAGACATTTCATATAAACAAAATCATAGCATATGTGGCCCTTTGTGTCTGATTTCTTTCATTTAGCATAATGTTTTTGAAATTCATTCATGTTGTGGCACGTACTTCATTTATTTTTATGGCTGAATAACATTTCATTGTATGAGTATACTACATATTATTAATCTGTTCATCAGTTGATGGACATTTGGGTTGTTTTCACCCTTTGGTTATTGTGAATAATGATGTTATGTACATTTGTGTGCAGGTTTTTGTGTAGACATATGTTTTTATTTCTCTTGGGTATATACCTAGGAGTTGAACTATTGATCAAATGGTAACTCTATGTTTTACTTTTTGCAGAACTGCCAAGCTGTTTTTCTTTTTCTTTTCTTTTTTTGGAGTGGAAATATAGTGAAATAGACTTGAGGGGAAAGAAAGAGTGAAGGAGGGGTGGGAGGGAAGAAGAGAGGGAAGGAAGAGAGGGAGGGAGGAAGGGAGGGAGGAAGGGAGAGGGGGTAATAAGGGAGGGAAGGAGGAGGGAGGAAGAGAAGAAGGGAAGAAGAGAGAGAGAGCCAAACTGTTTTTCAAAGTGGCTTCACCAACATACATTCCTACAAGCAGTATGGGAGGGTTCCAGTTTCTCCACATCTTCATCAACACTTGTAATTATCTGGCTTTTTGATGTTAGTCATCCTAGTGGGAATGAAATGGCTTCTCATTGTGGTTTTAATTTGTTCTTTCTTGTTGATTATTGATTCTGACCATCTTCTCATTGCTCGTTTTTTGTAACCAACTTTTAAAGCACCTTTGCCTTGTTCTAGTCATGTGAGAGACTGATTGCATCACTGGCCCCAATTATCCACTCTTCTGTCTATTCATACTCCTCACCAAGTACTTTGGTAGCACCCTTTCATTCTGACTCTGAAGCTAGCCATATGACTTGCTGTGGCCAGTGAGTTGTTAAACATTATTCCCACAGGAACCTCTCCATCATCCCAACTAAGACCCCACTAGATCAGCCCATAAGCACCCAATCCCCAGACTGGTGAGCAAACACAGCAGGTCTAACAAAGTTGTCCAAATGATTTGCAGCTAGCCACAGACACATGAGCAAATCCAGCTAAGATCACCTGAACCTCAAAGACTCATGAACTAAATAAATGTCTATTGTTACCTGCCACTGAAGGTTTATGGTTGTTTATTTTGCAGCCTTGTTGTGGGAATAGATAACTGATACAAGACAATATTTTACATCCTGAGGTTAAAAAGATGAAAGACTGAGCCGGGCTCGGTGGCTCAGCCTGTAATCCCGCGCCTTTGGGAGGCTGAGGTGAGTGGATTGCCTGAGCCCGCGGGTTTGAGACCCGCCTGGGCAAGCGAGACCTCATCTCTACAATAAATCAAAAAATTAGCCGGGC
>CAUYQG010180598.1:0-27121 GCA_963574415.1 Tarsius wallacei | reverse complement strand
GATATTAGGAGGGATCATTAGGGGAATGGGCTCATGCAATTATGGGGGCTGAGAAGTCTCAGATCAGGCTGTCTATTAGCTGGCGACTCTAGGATGCTGGTAGTATGGTTCAGTTCAAGTCAAAAGTGTGAGAACCTAGAGAATCACTGATGTAAGTCTTGGAGTCCATCGGCTGGAAAGCCTGGAATTCTGATGTCCAAGGATAGGAGAAGAAGAGTGTATACCAATTTCTGGAGAGAAAGTTACCATTTTGTCTTTCTTCTGTTTTTGTTTTGCATAGGCCCCTGGCTGATTGGATGGCACCTGTCCACATTGAGCGCAAATCTTCCCCACTCAGTTCTCTCAAACTCACATGCCAATCTCCTCTAGAAACACCCTGACACACATACCCCAAGTTTATTTCCTTATTAGGAAAAATTGCTTTTCTCTAAGTATTCCTTAATCCAGTCAAGTTGACACCTAAAAGTGATCAGCACAACACATGTAATGGGAATATCAGAAGGAGAAGGAAAGATAGGAACAGAAGAAGTACTGAGAATTTTCCAAAATTAATGATAGACACCAAATTACTGATCCAGAAAGTTCAGAGAATACCAAGAAGGATAAATACAAAAAAAAAACTACAAAAGGCATATTATAATCAAACAATAGAAAAATCAGGCTGGAAATGGTGGTTCCAGCCTGTAATTCCAGCACTTCGGTAGGCCAAGGTGAGGGGATTGTCTGAGTCCATGGGTTCAAGAATGGCCTGGGCAACTTGGTGAGACATCATCTCTACAATAAGTCAAAAAATTAGCTGGGCATGATAGCATGTGCCTGTAGTTCCAGTTACTTGAAAGGCTAAGGTGGAAAGATCGTCTGAGCCCAGCAGGTGGATGCTGGGGTGGCCGTGATGGTGCATGCCACTGCACTACAGCCTGGGTGATGGAGTGAGACTCCAACTCAAAAAAAAAGAAAAAGAAAAAGAAAATAAAAATAAAAGACAGAGAAAATCTTGAAAGAAGCTGAGGGTAGAGGAGGAAAATTTTACCTATAGAAGAACAAATATAATATTTACATTAGATTTCTCTTTACAAACCATGTAAGCAAGAAGAGACTGGAGTAAAATACTTAAAGTGTTGAAAGAAAAAACTATCAACTAAGAATTCCAGCAAAATTATTATTCAAACGTAAAAATGAAACAAAGACTTTCTTAGATGAACAAAAATTGAGGGAATTTTTTTCCAATAAGCCTATCCTTTAGAAAGAAGGATGGTATATGTTAGAAACTCAGATCTACATAAAGAAAGAAAGGGTGCTAGAGAAGGAAGAAATGAAGATGACATAAAATCTTTTATTTTTCTTATTTTTAATTGATCTAGCAGATAACAGTTTGTTCAAAGTAATAACAGCACTATTACTGAATATTGAGTGATTAGAGCTTATGGATAAGTGAAATAAATGTAATGAGGTTGAGAGGGTGGAATTGGGCATACTCTGATATAAAGTATTTGCATTGTATTTGAATGTGGACTAGTTGGATTAGTTGTAAATTTATATTACAAAATCAAGGGCAACCACAGAAAGTAAAGTAAATTTATGCTAAAAAGGAGAGAAAATGGAATTATCAAATGCTTAATTAAAACAAGATAAAGCAGAATATGTGTGGAAGACAAAAACAGACAAAGAACAAGGGCAGCAAAAACCAATAAAAATATGATAGATATTAATCCAAATATATCAGTAACCACTTTAAACATCAATGGTCTAAATACACCAATTACAAAACAGAGAATTTCAGAATGGATCAAAAAGCAAGATATAACTTTATGCTTTATTTTTATTTTTTTCTTGTTTGTATTTTTTTAATTTTATACTTTGGGTTGGTAGTTAACCAAATAATACACATGTGTACACACACGTGTGTGCTATTAAAAATTATGGTAAGCACAATATAGGAAAAGTATAAGATGCTATGGGAGGCAATGCTTAGTACTTAATTTACACTGGAATTCAAAAAGAACTCTAAAAAAAAGCAACATTTAAGATCAGAAGGATGAGTATGCAAAGTGTGTGTGAGTGTGTTTGTAAATGGTGGGGGGAATCATTCTAGAAAGAGGAAATAGCAAGTATTAAGGCCTCAAAATCATAAAAAGATTAGACTTTAAATGTCAGTATATCTGAATCATTATGATCAATGAGTGGGAGTTTTTTTAAATGAAAAAAATCAATATACATATACTGCAAAATAATTTCCTAAATCAAGCAATTAACCCAGCATCTCGCATAGTTACCTTTTTTTTTTTTTCAAGAACACTTAGGATGTACTCTCTTAGCAAATTTCAAGTATGCAATATATTCTTATTAACTATAGTCACCATACTATACAATAGATCTCCAAAACTTATTCATTGTATAATTGAATGTTTGTACCCTTTGGCCAACATCCCTTCATTCTCCCTGCCCCCAAACACAGCCCCTGGCAACCACAGTTCTACTGTCTGCCTCTACGAGTTTGACTGTTTTAGTTTCCACATATGAGATCATGCAATATTTGTCTTTCTGTGTCTCTCTTATTTAACTTAGCATATGTCCTCCCAGTTCATCCATTTTGTCTCAAATGACAGAATTTTCTTTCTCTCTCTGTGTGTAATCACATTTTCTTTATCCATTTATCTGTCAATAGACACATTATTTCCATGATTCTGCATGTTGGCTGATATGAACAAAGCTTCGATGAACATGGGAATGCACATATCTCTTTGAGATATTGATTAGATTAAGAATAAAAAGAGGGAGAGAGATACACCCTGCTGACAATGATTTAAAAGAAACAAAAAACTTAAGTAGTTATATTAATTTCACACCTAGCAGACTCCAGAGCAAGGGCAATTATAAGGAACAATGAAAGGGTCATTTGTCCAAGAAGACATAACAATCCTTATTGTGTATGTATCTAACAACAGAGCATCAAAATATGTGAGGCAAAAACTGGTAGGAGAAAGAAATAAATCCACTATTATAGTTGGAAACTTCAAAGCAGTCATGAGTCTGCTCAGTTACAAGCAGAGGGGAAATGAGTTCACTTTTCTTTTTCTTTTTTTGTTTTTTGAGTTGGAGTCTCACCCTGTCGCCCAGACTGGAGTGCGGTGGCCGCTCCCGGCCACCGCAGCCTCGACCTGCTGGGCTCCGGCGATCCTTCTGCCTCAGCCTTCCAAGTAGCTGGAACTACAGGCGCGCGCTACCACCCCTGGCTAATTTTTTGATTTGTTGTAGAGATGAGGTCTCGCTTGCCCAGGCGGGTCTCGAACCCACGGGCTCAGGCAATCCACTCACCTCAGCCTCCCAAAGGCGCGGGATTACAGGCTGAGCCACCGAGCCCGGCTGAGGCCTGGTTCTTAAGGCATGACTTTGTGCTGCTGTAGCTCTTACCTGCTCTATGCTCATCTCTTAAAAGGGATGTCTGAAGAAGCTAATACATGAGGCTGAGACTGTTTTTCTTTTTCTTTTCCTACGACCTGCAGTGGTGGTTTTGAGGTTTCCTAGATAACGGGCTGGGGTACTTCCCTAAGGAAGGGAGAGCATTATCTGTCTTTTGCTGTGGGAACTGGAGGGCTCAGGAAGAAGGGGTTCTTGGCTATAAGCCAGGGGCCAAGAGAGAGCATTCTGCTCTGACTGGACATGTCTTCCCAAGTTCCTGCCTATTGCAGAGTTTTCTTAACTCTTAGGGGAAAGCAATGGTTCAGTTAGCACTAGCAGTCCAATGCCCTAGAAGATGAAATGACAAGAAGCTTCAAGAAGGCTTTGTAGCTACTCCCCTCCCCTGCAAACCAATGATATTGTTAACTTATAAGTAAAATCCAGCTATACTTGCTTCAAGTGTCCTGGTTGTCTGTTGTGATGGTGCTGCCCTCTGCTGCCACCTCAGGGTAGAGGAACCATTTGAAACAACCAGTTAGCGAAAAATTTAGGATTTACTTATCTGAAAGACGTTGGAGAGCTGAGGAAAGGAAGGCCTACCCCCAACCCACTGCCCAGTGCCTGTCCTCAGTCTCTACCTAGCTTCTAGGGAAATGATTACACAGCCCTAAAAAGGTGCCTGGAAACATCGCAGCATTTGGCGCACCTCACCCACACCAGAATCCTGTCCCTAGAACTGTAGGAAACCATTTGCTCCTATTAGGTTCTAGTTTCAGCTAACTAGGAGAGCTTTTTCTCTTGACCTCAATCATGCCCTGGTACAAGTTCACTCGCATATGTCCCTTTGTTCTCGGCGCTGGGTCAACTCCTGGTTGCTCAGTAGGTAGTCATCAATGAATGTGAAGATTTCCTCAGGGGTGACAGGTTCCATGTAGCGTTCCCGGTCAGTGCCCTGCTTGTCAATCAACACCATGTTGAAGTAGGAGCGAGTGAGGCGCTGAAATTGCCTGGAGAGAGTAGAGTAGTCCAGGGAGATGTGAGACCTTGTCTGGGCATCCATCCTACTGGGCTCTGCTACCCGCTGACCTTCCCCAGCTCCACTGATGGACTAATTCCTTTCCTACCCCATCTCTGGTCCCTATCTCCTCCACTCCCCATCTCAAGTCTCTTTGCTTTTCTGTGCTCAGACCTTTGTCTTGCTACCCCTATGCGTCTAGCTCTGCTAAGCTGTCCCTTTCTTACCCTAGTTGGGGCAGCTTTGTTATTACCAGACTGTGCTTCTGTTGTAAGTCCCTTTAAGCAGGACTATTATCACATATGGCTATGCAGGCTGCACAGAATAACTCCAGGGGGCACCCGTCACAGACACTGTGGTGTGTATGCACATTATACATGGTGGCCCTGAGGTTGATAAATACCACATAGTTAACTCTTCTAATCTGTGGCTGCAAGTTTGCAGTCTTCTTCTGCTGGGTGCTTTCTAGCCTCTAACTGGGACTGAATCTTTCTGTCCCCACTGACACTGAGCCCTAGAGGCAGGTATAGTTTCTAGAAAAGAGAACAGTGATGGCTTTATTGGCCCTGAGTATGTGTGGAGGCATTAGAAGGTTGTTAATGAGAAAAGTCAACTTTTACCACCTGTCACCTATAGCCTTTTTTTCCCCCAGAAACTGGTGGATATGATTCAGATTTCAGTGCCTAAAGATGCCTTTTACTCTGTTGGAGAATGAAGGCAGATAGATGAGGCCAGAAGGCAATAGGATGGGAGGCTTTTCTGAGTCAAGTTTGGGCTAAACTGTCTCAGCCCTGGCTGTGCTTCAGAGTCACCTAAGGTGCCTTTGTAAAAGCAGGTCCCTGAGGTGGTTTAGGGTGGGGCTTGATAATCTGTATTTTAAGCCCCCATTTAATTCTGATGTCCTGCCAGAGTTAAGAACTATCCTCTGGTCTTACCTAATACATCACAAGAGTTCAAATGCAGGGTGCCCCCAAAAGAGTAGTATCTGCTGGTTCTCCCACACCCCCGCTGTGGCCAGTGTTCTGCCTAGAATTTCTGCCCAACCCTGCCCTGCAGCTTCCCAGCCTCGACCTGAGCTCGTCGATGATGTTGGCTGACAGCTGTTGCTCCCGGATGCGCCCCACCTCCTGAGGTGGCTGCCCTACCAGCTCGATGATGGTCACGTGCCGCAGATCCAGTCCACAGATGGATTGCTGGGAGGAGGAAAGAACATTTCATGGAATGGGCCACTGCACTCTAACCTAAGGCTACCTGGATGATTTCTCCTGGGACCACATGAGGCTGAAAAGGAGCGGCTTCTCCTGCAATGATCACATGGTCACACTGTGAGGTCTATATCAACACTTTCCCTCTGTCATTCCTGAAGTACTTGCCCCACCAGTGCTTCCTTCATTGCACTGAAGTGTATGAAACCAATGATGTGGGGTAGACAAGAGAAATGCATTGACTAAATTGCAGGAACATAATCATTGCTTAGCTTTGCATAGATTTTAAGCTACATAAGTGCATAATGGATGGGGAATGTGATATGATAATAATGGCTATTGTTCACTAAATACACACACCTACTTGTTTGTACAAATATTCAAACTTAATCCTCACAACACCCCTAACAATCTAGGTAGTGTCATCCTTCTGTAGAGGAGAAAGTAATTTGCCCTAATTCACATGACAATAAGATGCCCAGCCAAGATTCAAACTGAGGGTTGATGTCTTTACCACTAGGCTACATGGCCAGAGCCTTCCCTTGGACTCCAGGATTTCCCCAAAATAGTGCCCAGTGCTCTTTTCATTATCCTTTGTTGCCTTCCTTGCACAGGGCAGCACACCCTGCAACTCTATCCTGGCTCTCTGTCCTTCCTTATCTTGCAGGATCACCTATTAGCCAGTTACCGGGGCAAGGCTTACAGAGGCATCGAATCCTCCCCAGTGCCCCGTCCCTGTTTCATCTTTGAGCTCCTTCTCTACTAACCCTCACTGGTTTCTGTTCTTGTTCTTGCTTCCTTGCTTTCAACTGAGCTGTTGCCTTTGTCTGCCTTTTTTAGATCTCTGGAGGAATGAGGTGCTTTTTGTTCTGGACCCCCCAGGGTTAATCTTTTTGGTAAAACTGCTTTCATCATGGACCTCTGAATACTGACTTGGCAACTTCTAAGACTCTGCCTTTAGAAACTGCTAAGTAGCTTTTCCTCTTACATGAGTATCCAGCCCCTTGCAGCTCCCTAGAGCTGCTTCTCTTAGTCCTGTCAGCACACAATGAATTCTCTTCAGCACCCTAGCCTGTTATTTTTTCAAGTCCTCATGGTCATATCTATTTTGTTCTATCTACCTCTTTCTCCCCTACCAGTGGCTTTGGCTAGGTATCTCTTCTTATGTTAAAAATCATCATGCAACTATCTTATTTTATTTTGAGATATCACAACACTTTTCCCTCTCTTTTGCTACTGGTAGTGGTTAAAGAATACAGATCCAGGAGCCAGACTGCCTGGATTCAATCTGAGCTCTACCACTTACTACCTAGTGACCTTGGGCAAATCACTTAACCTCTGTATGCCACAGTTTCCTCACCTATTCATCATTGGGATAATGATAGTGCCTACTTCATAAGGGTTGTTGTAAGAATTGAATGAACATATGTAAAGCCCATGGATCAGTACTTGGTGCCTACATAGCATTATTATAGCATTATAGCTATTATTTCATTAAGACAAATGTGGGTAATTGTCAACAATTACATTTGATCATCACTGCCTTGCAAGTCTCTTCAGACTCCCTTCCCAACCTTCACCTAGCCCCCTGCAAATCACATCCACCATTCCATTGGCCTTATTGCCTTTTCAGTAAAAACAAAGCAGTTTTTAAAATGTGCTAAATATGTCCATGGTAAAACTGATCAAATGCTAATCACAAAAAGTTTGAGGAGGTAGGGGTTGTGCTGCAGAGAGCAACTCTTTGATTTGGAAAAAGTAGGAGGGGCATGTAAAGAAGCTAAGCCCTCACTAAGGGAGTGGATCTTACCTGTAGCATCGAGATCTGCATTTTATAATATCGGTTGGAGGGATCAGGAGCTGAAATGATGAGGAGTCGCTGTTTCTCATAGAACTGATCCAGAAGGCCAGCAGCTGAATTCACATTGACATTAATCTTCATAGCTAGAGCAGAAGCAGATGCCCAGTCAGACTATGGTCTTCTCCTTCAGCCCAGCTTGGGTAACTTAACATCTTAAGGTGTTCCAGTCCTTGAAGTTAACACTTTCTGGTTATTTCTCCCTTCCCTTAGGGGGAATCCTGAAAGAATGCTCGGAAATTTTAAACTCCTCTTCTTGGGATAGGAGTATTTTTTTGTTTTTACTGGAACCATTTATTTGCTTTTATTCACATTTAATTTTTTTTTATTTTAAAGATGTGGGGTACAATTCAGGGTTAGGTATACAATTGGTCATTATGCAGGCACCCTTGCTGATGAGGTGTGCTCCCCCTTCCCCAGGCAGATTCCCACTACTGCCAATCCCTTTCTTATAGCATTATGATAACCGTTCAAGGTCCGCTTATGAGTGAGAACATGTGGTACTCAGTTCTTTGTTTCTAGGAGTATTCTATGGGCGAATGTTGACCCTTAAAATAGACACATCTCAGAACCCCTCGTTCTGACATAATATACATTGCTATTGGGCCCTGTGCCATGAGGGGAATCCTGCAAAGGAGGATCAACATGTGCATTCTCCCCACTCTCTGGTTTCACTCACGAGTACAGATAGGTGGTGATCCTGACCACTGACGACTGGATTGGCAGACCCGGGATGGGGTCCCCTGGCGCTCATAACCACCATCACAGTGGTATTCACAGGTGGCACCATAGTTGTCCCCCACTGAGGTGCAGGTGAGGTAGCCATGCTGTGGTGGTTTCAGAGTTGGGCAGCGTCTCACTGTCAGGGAAGAGCTCAAGTTAGGGATCATAGTGTCTCTCATAGGAAGGAAAGGTGAGGAGGATGATCAGAACAAATGACTTTTCTATGTTTCTAATACCTGGGCTGGAGCTGGAATTTTCTTTCTTTAAGGAATTAAGACTAGGCCAAGTGCGGTGGCTCACACCTGTAATCCTAACACTTTGGGAGGCCAAGGTTAGAGAATTGCTTGACCCCAGGAGTTCAAGACCAGTCTGAGCAACATAGCAAGACTTCATGTCTACAAAAAATTAAAAAATTATCTGGGCGTGGTGGCACACACCTGTAGTCCCAGCTACTCGGAAGACTGAAGCAGGCGGATCACTTGAATCCAGGCTGTGGTAAGCCATGATTGTGCCACTGCACTATAGCCTGGGTGATAGAGCTGAGACCCCACCACAAAAAAAAAGGAATTAAATCTGAAATGGAGACAAAGATTCATAAAGTTTGGAAACACAGGTGAATATACATATTGTTATCAAAAGACTATAATGAAAACATAGTAAATGAAAACATTGTCATCTATGTCTCCAAACTTTATGGAAATCCTATGTAAAGATAACCTTGCAGAATTACTTTTAATAGCAGAAATAAGTCTCCCATCAGTGGGGAAGGCTTAAGCAAATTATGATATATTCTTAGGGTAGAATTTTATGCTGTCATTAAAATATTTCTGAAGACTTTTTAAATACATGAGAAAATTACTTTGTTTTAATAAAAAGTGAGGAAGGATGATCCATGATTGGATATAAAGTATAATCATAACTACTTTTATTTTTTGGTGCTTATCTGGGGTTACTACAACTTCTTAATTGGAATGAAGACTTTTCATAAAAGTATTTTGTTACTTATGCCATTGTTAAATCTGTGTTTCTGTGGAGGAATGAGGGCTGTGACTTTCTATTCTGCCATCTTGATGACATCATTTTCTGTGCCATTATTCTTCCAAATCATTATTTTTCATGGCTACATGGTATTTAACTATATCCATATTATTAGTCATTTGTTTCCAAAAATATATTATTGTGAATCATAACTATTTTTAAAAGTATGTATAGAAAAAAGACTGGAAGGAAAACATTAAAAAGTTATTAGCAATTGCTTCTGGATGATGGGTGGTAGATTTTTTTCCCTTTGTATATTTATTTATCAAATATTCAACAACAGCATGGGTTATTTTTGTTTTGTTTTGTTTTTTGAGTCAGATTCTCACTCTGTTACCCAGGCTGGAGTGCAGTGGTATGATTACAACTCATGGTAGCCTCAACCTCCTGGGCTTAGGTGATTCTTCCCCTTCAGCATCCCAAGTAGCTGGGACTACAGGCGTGTGCCACCATGCCTGGCTAATTTTTAATTGTTTTTTTTTTGTGGATACTGGGTCTCGCTGTGTTGCCCAGGCTGGTCTTGAACTTCTGGGCTCAAACAATCTGCCTGCCTTTGCCTCCAAAAGTGCTGGGATTACATGCATGAGCCACCACGCCCAGCCCATGAATTATTTTTATAATGAGAAAAGCAAAACAAAACAATACGGCACAGAGCAAAGAGGAAGAATCAGGCAGCCAACACCACCAATTTCAGCAGAGGTGAATGACTGAGAATGAATGCTGATTAGATGTGATCAATTTGAAGTCTAAAAAAAGAAACAGAAAATATCTTTGTGAATTTTCTCTAGATTTCTGAATTTCTCTAGAAAGTTTTGTTGAGGAGTCAAGGTTTCAGAAACATGTGTATGCACATGTAATATAGGCTTCCTGAATGAATCTGTTTGGTGAACTTGTTTTTTTCCCCCTCTCCTGGTATAAATGAGATGTGTCTGTTTTAGGCATTAGAGAGAAGAGGGTTGTGGTGGGTTTCTAGAATGCCAAGATAGAGCAAGAATAATGAACAATGTGAAAATGAACAAATTATTTCTGACCTTGTACTTTCACAATGAATTTGCAGCTGGCCCGGTTGTAGGCTCGGTCATAGGCAGTGTAACGAATCACATGCTCTCCTTCAGGAAAGTGAGAGCCAGGCTCAGGGCCCCGAAGTATCACTCTGCATGGAACAGGGTGAAAGAGACATGAAGAAAGAGACTCTTAGAATTGAGGTCTGAAGCACATCCTCACTGTAGCCTCAGCCTGTACAGTTTCAGTGTGAGCAGCCTGAGGGACTGGGAGAAGCTGTTGGGAGGCAGAAGGAGCATCCATTATCAGGCTCACCTGGTGATGGTACCATCAGCAGAATCTTTCACCAAGGGTGGATCCCAGTATACTCTAGCAGTCAGTTTCTCCGGCTCTGCCATCTTCTCACGTGAGTGAGGACAACGGATCTTGGGGGGATCTATGTCTGCCAAGGTTGAAAATCAAGTGCTGACTCATGGGCCCCCTGACTTCCCTGGAGGGAACCCATCAAAGCAATACCATACAACATTGGGTAGGTAAAAAGTTTAAGGTGCTCAAGGAAATTGGGAAAAAAAGCTCAGTTGCAGGGGAAACAATCATTTTGTTAGGCCCAGGTGTCACCCTCACAGAGAACAGGAGTGCCTTCTGTGGGAAGAATTCCACGCCTTTTGTGGCTATAATGCTAGGGTGGCTCTTTGCAGCAGGACAACTGGGAGCAACTGGCATTTACCTACACATACAGGCTCGCCTCCACTCCATCGCCCATCTTCCATGCAGATTCGGCTGCGATCACCTTCCAGGTGGTAGCCACTGGAACAGCTATAGTCACAGCGGGAGTCAAGAAGAACCCCATTTGTGCAGGTGTAAGTGCCACTAGTGATGAATGGTAGTGCATGGCATTTCATCTCTAAGAGAAAACCAAGTGGAAAGTTCAGAGTCCTGGAGGACTATCTGGAGGTGATGCCTGGGCATCTAGCACAGGGAGATGCATATCAGAGACAGCCCGAAATGCAGAAACCCTACCCAAACTTCCCCTACATTTTTGTATCTAACTGCATTTCCCCCTAATTATCTTTGTATTTTTATGTTATAAAGTACAGCAGCACTCTTGGGGGGTCTCCAAGAAGTAAATTGCTTGTTCAAGCACATGGACTTAAAAATCAGACCTGAGATTGCATCCCGACTGCACCCGTTACTAGCTCTGTAACTTGAAGAAGTTGTCTCATCTCTGAGTCTCAGTGTTTTCATCATTAAAATGTGGACACCTCATAGAACTGTTGTGCAGATTAAAAGAGACAATGTATATAAATCTGTGGGTCCATTTAAGGCCTCAGCAACTGTTAGTTTTCCTCTCTTCCTCAAATGCTAGATACCCTCAAGCACGTTCAAAGTTCCTTTTTGAGTATAATTTTGGTGTGCCCACAGGCACTGTTCAGCTGAGGTTCACTTACATGCCAAAGTGGTATGGCTCTCTGTCCAGGTGGGAATACAAGTCAGACCAGTGCCTGGAGGGCCAGGTGTGGTGGTATTTGATCAAAGAGGAATCCATGAGTAAATACACCACACATGCCAGAAAGTGGAAACTGCCACCATGAATTAATTGTGAACATGTGCTTACCAGTCTTGTTTGAGTTAGCTGATATTTGAGAGAAGTAGGCCATATATTCCTTTAGGTTGTCCAAGTTCTAATTCTGCATAATTTCAATGGTTAAGCTTTGAATAAAGATTTATATGTTAGGTTCATTTTGCTTCTTGGCCAAACCAGATTTGAAGATTATTGCCTTTTCTGTTTCCCAGTATTCTTTATGTAGAGACCTATGCAAAAATAACTTTCTTGAAATGAGGATTAAGTAAAAAGATTTGTCTCTTCAGATGAAATTGTTTACTTAGTATTATATAACAGGAAAAATGAGAGTTCCAAAGCATTTGCCCTTTTGTCTCTTATGAGGAAGGCCAAAGCTAGATTCAGTGCTCAAATGTAGCACTCAACTCATTCTAGGTACCTGGAAATATGTATGTCTCCATTCTTTTCTTTGGTTTTATGTTTACCTGTAATTTCTAGCCTTATATTTTTCAATTTGTCAGGCCAATTCTAATTCATTTTGGAAATGATGGGGCCTAAGTCCTGAAACAACTTAATTCCAATCACCTAGAAGGGTGTGGTGACTGTCTTCTTTCTGGCTGTCAAGCTTCTCTTCTCTTTTACAGCATCTTCTCTGACCAGCCCCATTTATCTCTGAATACTCAGCACTTCTGCATGCAATTACACAACAGTCATGTGCACACATCTGTGTTTCTATTCCATTTGTCTATAAGCAGCCTGGGAGTACTTGAGGAATTGAGTAAGCTTCCAAAGTGACCAATATGGGGTCTTGCACACATGGGTGTCTTAGAAATGGTATTGGGCCATGGACATATGGAAAGACAAAGCTCAGCTGCTAAATGACTGTGGAACTTGAATAAGAGGTAGTGATTTGGAAGCTGAAGGGGGACATGATTTGGAATGTGTGCATATTAGCATCCTCCTTCTTGCCTTAGGAGTTCTCCTTCTGACCTTCAGAAGAAAATTAAAAATAACTCATAACTTCACTGCCAATGACTTCTAAAGCTATAGGCCAGGAAGTACAGCAGTTGACCACAAGTAGGAAAAAGTCTGAGACCTCACATCCTCAGGAGCTCTAGAAGAAGGCCCAGGTCCACGTCAAGCCTCAGGCCCAAGCCTTATTTCCCTACCTGCACTCCTGGACTCTCTGAGTCAGAAGAGCTGGTTGCTACTTAAATGCCCATATTGCTTGGGCAGTAACTATAGGTAGAGAAAATGAATTAGCATGTTAAGATGGGGAAAGGCCTTGTTGGGGGCTTGTTGCCCTTGATAAAAGGGCATATACCCTTAGTGGCTGGCCGGCCGGCTGACTGGCTTCTCTCACATACACATATCAGCACATGCACACACACATAACTTACGCCTGCAGTAGGCAGTTCCTGACCAACGGCGGCTTGGCAAGCATTGCACAGACTTCCGTCCGATCAGTCGAAAGCCCTGGTCACAGGAGAGCTCACAACGTGTGCCCAGGCTACTGTGATAATTTCCTCCCCTTGGTGAGTAGCATGTGGCTTCTCCATCCTGGATATTTAATGTATAACACCACCGGGGGACTGTAGTAATAAAAAAAGTAAGCTAGAAACACAGTAATCAAGACTTTGTAGTGTTGGCAAAAAGGACAGATACATAGATCAATGGAACAGAATAGAGAGCCCAGAAATAGACCCACATAAGTATGTTGAAATGATTTTTGACAAAGGTGCAAGAACAATTCAGTGGAGGAAAGATAACCTTCAAACAAATAGTGCTGGAGCAGTTGTCCTTCCATATGCAAAAAAAAAAAAAAAAAAAAGAACCTTGACTTAAGTCTCATACCTTAAAAAAATGGAAGAGAATCTCTGGGATCTAAGTAAAGAAGTGAAGTCTTAGACTTGACACCAAAAGTAAAATTTATAAAAGAAAAACCAATAGATTGGACTTTTTCAAAGTTAAAAACTTTTGCTCTGTGAAAGTCACTATTAAGAAATCAAAGACAAGCTACAAACTGGGAGAAAATGTTTTGCAAACCATATATCTGACAAAAGACTAGTATCTAGAATATAGAAAGAACTCTCAAAACTCAACAGTGAAAAAACAAACAATCCAGATTGAACATGGGCAAAGATATAAGCAGACATGTCACCAAGGAGGATATACTGATGGCAAATAAGCACATGAAAAGATGTTCAACATCATTAGTTATTTGAGAAATGCAAATTAAAACCACAATGAGATACCATTTATATGCCCATCAGAATATCTAGACTCTTAAAAAAAAAACAAAAACTGGCAATACCAAGTGCTTGTGAAGATGAAAACTGGAACTCTCATTGCTGCCAGAAATTCAAAAGTACAGCCACTTTGGAAAATATTTTGGCAGTTTCTTATAAAGGTAACACCATCCCTTCATATAAAAAAGGTACACTTACAATATAACTCTGAAATTCTACTTTAAGGTATTTTCCCAAGTGAAATGAAAACCTGTGTCAATACAAAATCCTGTACACAAATATTTAAAGTAACTCTATTCATAATTGCCAAAAGCTGGAAACAAATCAAGTGTCTTTCTATGGGTGAATGATTAAACTAACTGTGATTTATTCTTACAAATGAATGAAGTGCTGATAACATGCAACAACATGGATGAATCTCAAATGTATTTTGTGACGTTAAAGAAGCCAGACTCAAAAATACTACACACTGTAGACTTCCATTTATATGACAAAAATATAAGGACATATCGGCAAAAACATAGGAACAGAGTACAGATCAGTGGTTGCCAGAGATTAGGGGTGGAGATAGAGTATAACCTCAAAGGGTCGGCACTGGGCAAGTTTCTGAGGCGATGGAATTGTTTCTCATGGTGGTGGTGGTTACCTGACTATGTATTTGTCAAAATTCACAGAATTGTATACCAAAAAGAGTGAATTTTACTGTATGTAAGTTTAAAATATTTTTTAAAAATAACACAAAACTGTAAACTAGAGAGAGGAGGGAAATGTGAAATCAAAGAAAGCTGCTTAGGAATGGAAAGTCTGATCCCAGCTCAGTCCTGAGCACAAAGGGTTATAGGGCCGTTAAGTCATAAAGGCATCATAAAGATACCTCATTGGTTACACAAAATAAATGACTCTTTAGTGGGTTCAGAGTTTAAAAGGACATGTATAAACAAATGGAAAGCCACCTGCTCAAGGATGTGTACATGGCATGGCACAGATCTGTTAGCCTAGGGTTGGGAAGGCTAAAGCCCCATATGAGCTGATTCGGTTCCCAAATCCTAAGGGACAAAAAGGGTGCTTTGAAATTAATAAAGCAGATGAGGAGCCAAAGGAACAAAGAAAGGCTTGAGCCTCTCTGCCTGAGTGCAGCTGGAGAATGAATATAGATGACAGTGAGAAAACTATTCTTCAACCAACACCTTGCTTGGGGTTTCCAGCATTAGTTTCCAGCCTGTGGCAAAATGACACACAGCTGCCATCTGGAGACACCATCTCCATATGACAGAAAGTCTCTTGAGAACTATAATTGCAGAGCTGTTGATTATAAGGGCATGACACATATCACAAAGACATTACTTGAAAGGCTGGGACCTCAGCAATCACTTCTATTCTATTTTTTTCTCACATTCTATCAAGGAAAACACTTATCAGACTGGAATGGGTAGAACAAGTAAGAATGATAAAGGAAAATAAAAGCTCAGGATAAATGCTCAGATAGTAGGAGATGCCCCAGCTATTGTAAATAAGTTCAAATTTTCTGACCCAGGGGAATCTTGGCATAAAGATAAAATGTTTGAAGGTTGGAAAAGGGCAAACACACAATCTCAATTTTCAAATAAAGAAGAAGGAAGACTCTGGGAACTGTAGTCTGGTGACACTGACAGCACTGGTAGCATAGTGTTCTAGCATATTTAAATGTAAAGTTTATGGCAGTTAGAGAAGTAGTGATCACCAGGAGCCCTCAGGAACAAGTAATTCCAGACCGACCTCATTTCTTTTTTGGGGTAGGGTCACCATACTGGTAGGGCAGGGGAAATTGTGGATACTCTATGTGGAACTGAGACATGTGACAATGCTTTTCATGCCATTGATGTGGATGAGATGAAGAAATACAGGAGAGATGACAATATGGTTAAAGAGATTCCTAACTGGCAGAGCAACTGTACCCAAAGAATGCCAGTGGGAAATTGAAATCAGAACGTGATTAAAATAAATCAAGAAGGCAATCTCATTTATAATAGCTACCAAAAATAAAATGAAATAAAATACTTAGGAGTAAAGTCAACCAAGAAAGTGAAAGATTTGTACACTGAAAACTATAAAACATCGATGAAAGAAATTGAAGAAGACACAAATAAATGGAAAGACATCCCATGCTGGAGGATTGGAAGAATTAATATTGCTAAAATGACTATACTTCCATAAGTGATCTACAGATTTAATGCAAGCCCTATCAAAACACTAATGTCATTTTTCACAGAAATAGAAAAAAAATCCTAAAATTCGTATGGAACAGAAAAAGGGCCATAGTAGCCAAAGCAATTTAAACAAAAAGACCAAAGCTGGAGGCACCACACTACCTGACTTTAAAACATATTACAAGGCTATAGAAAACAAAACAGCTTGGTGTTGGTATAAAAATAGACATGTAGACCAATGGAACAGAACAGAGAATCCAAAAATAAATCCACATATTTATGGCCAATGATCTTTGATAAGGCCATCAAGAACCTACAAGAAAGGATTCCCTCTTCAATAAATGGTGCTGGGAAAACTGGATATTCATATGCAGAAAGGTTGAAACTGGACCTCTATCTCTCACCATATACAAAAATCAACTCAAGATGGATTGAAGACTTAAATGTAAAACCCAAAACTATAAATGTACTAAATGAAAAATAGGGAAAACTTATCAGCACATTGTCTAGGCAAACATTTTATGGCTAAAACCTCAAGAACACAGGAAACAAACCCCAAAATAAACACATGCGATTATATTAAACTAAAAAGCTTCTGCACAGCAAAGGAAACGATCAGCAGAGTGAACAGACAATCTCTCAAATGGGAGAAGATATTTGCAAACTGTTCATCAATCAGAGGACTAATATACAAGAAACTCAGACAATTCAACAGTAAATAAAATCATGCCATTAAAAAATGGGCAAAGGACATGAATAGATATTTCTCAAAAGAAGATATACAAATGACCATTAGTTATATAAAAAAAGTTCAACATCGCTAATCATCAGGGAAATGCAAATCAAAACCACAATGAGATGTCATCTCACCCCAGTTAGAATGACTGTTATTAAGAAGACTCCAGCCTGGGTGACAGAGTGAGACTCTGACTCAAAAAAAAAAAAAAGGAGTCAAAAAATAAAAAATAACAGATGTCGGTGAGGATGCAGAGAAAAGGGAACTCTTAGACTCTGTTTGTGTGAATGTAAATTAGCACAACCACAATGGAATAGTGTGGAGATTTCTCAAAAAACTAAGAATAGATCTACCATATGATCCAGCAACTCCACTACTAGGTTTCTATGCAAAGAAAAAGTCAGTACATATCAAAGGGATACCTGCACTCACATGTTTATCAAAGCACTTTCACAATAGCAAAGATATAGACTCAACCTAAGTGTCCATCAGCAGATAAATAGATAAAGAAAATGTGGTATATACACACAATAGAATACAATTTGGCTATTTAAAAAAATAAGAATCTGTCATTTGCAGCCACATGGATAGACTGGAGGTCACTGTGTTAAATGAAATAAACCAGGCACAGAAAGACAAACATTGCATGTTCTCACTCATATATGATAGCTAAAAAACTTTATCGTGGTAGAATGATAAATATCAGTGACTGGGAAGGGTGGGAGAGGAGTTGGGAGGGGGGATAAAGAGAGTTTGGTTATGTGTACAAACTTACAGTCAGAAAAAATAGTTCTAATGTTTGGTAGCAGACTAGGGTAACTAGAGTTTGCAACGATATTTTGTATATTTCAAAGTAATTGGAAGACAGAAATGATACCAAAACATAAAGATGAGAAATATTCAAGGTGATGGATACTCCAAATACCCTGACTTGATCATTACACATTCTGTGTATGTAACACTCACATGTACCCCCATAAATATGTAAAATATTATTTATCAATAAAAATAACGTGGTAAAATACTGCATAGAAAAATATCTGGTAGCAAATATATGTCTTTATTGAGAATCTACTGTTTCCTTTTCACACACATCATCTCATATAGATCTCCCAACAGCCTTGTGAGGTAGATAGGTGTCTAGCCCTCTTTTGCAGATGAGGAAATAACTTGCTGACGGTCCTTCAGCAAGTAAGGGGCAGAGCTGGTATTTGAACCCTAGCTTTGTCTGCTCTAAAACCTATGTTCTTTCTAACCACAATATCTGCATCTGCAGATATAAAATAGGCTACTATTTTGAAGTAAACATTGACCTTGTTAAATAGGTAATATAGCCACATGGCTCAAAACCTCAGAAGCATAAAAAGTTACACAGTAAAATGTCTCCCTCCCACCCCTACTTCCACACCCACGCCCACTTAGTTCCTTCCCAAAGAACCATTGTTAATAGTTTCTTTATGCATATAAAGCAAGTGTTAGTATAGCTTTTTATCTCCCCCTTTTTGATAGATTGGGTAGCATATTATGCCCACTGTTCCCTCCATTGCTTTGTAAATACATTTAGCAATGTATTTAGAAGTCTTTCTAAATACTACATAACAAGCATGCAATTTATTTAAATAAAATAGCCTTTATAAAATAAATAGCACAGGGACTGGCACATGGTAAGTGTTTGTCCAGGGTCACAAAGCCAAAATGTGGAGAAGCTGGGATTTGAACTCAGGTCCATGGCCTCTGCTCTCTGTAGCTATTCATCTATCTCTTTTTAGGGTGTACAAAGGAAAGATAGTGCTGACAACAGAGTTGAAAGAGCCTTCTTTGTGATTATCTTCATATAACTCAGGCAGTGTGACTAGCTTGCCAGGGTTGATCAAGCTGTGAGGAAAGCAGCAGCCCTGCAGACGGCAAGTTTCAGAAAAGGGCTTCTGCCTCCAAGTAGGAGGCAGGATAAGGGCATGACAGAAAGTGCAAAATGAGCGAAAATATAGCAAATGACATTGTAGCGTGCTCTAAAATAATGATTTAAAAAAAAAAACTGGCCAGCTCTTCTTTTCTTAAACAATGAGTTGTATTTTTGATGAAAGAGATGGACTGAACATGGCTTTGGAGTCAGACCTGAGTTTAAATTCCTGCTGTGCCACCTCTGAACTCTGAGTCTGCATTGAACTTTCCCGAGCTTACTTTCCTGATCTGTAAAATGGAGAATAATAAATCAGTTCCATAGGGCTGTTGTGAGAATCAAATGAAATGGCATGGGTAAAATATCTAGCCCCGTGAATGATATTACCTAAGTCAGTGCCGGAACTTGAGTCACTGTCTCATACCTCTTCAACATACTGTGGTTTCCAGCATTAGTTTCAAGCATGTGACTGTGACACATGACTGCCATCTGTAGCCACCACCCAAATTATGGAAAGTTCTTAAGCACTACAGTTGCAGTGCTATTGATTATGAGGTCACAAAGATATTACATGTGAGGCTGGGACCTCAGGTTGTACTTTTCCTGTCCACTCCCTCCCCTTCATCATTGAAAACCTTACTCAATTCATTTTATGCCCTGTGACCAAGTCCCAAAGAGAGCCATGAGACACTAGACCCTCATACCAAAGGCTACTATGCAGCTTACATTTTTCTAAAGGGCTTTATGCTCATTTAAAAATAACCAATGAAGAAGGTTAGTGTTAATGATAGGGCTGCTAGACCCTGTGAAAATACCTGTTGCATCTGTTGCTTGGAGAGAACTATTTTCTTCAAGAGATGCCATTTCAGCTTGGAGATTTGTGAGTGGGTGGGAAACAGACTGTAGGCAGTTTAGGAGTTAGTTGAGACAGAGACAGTGAATGTGAACCCTTTGGCAGTGAGAAGAAGATGAGTAGAAGGTAGCTAGGAAGGAGCATAAAGGAGCCCAAGCTCTGATCATTTCTCTATTAAAGCTATTTTCTCAATGGTCACCATTTACCTCCCTATTGCAAATTGAAATATTTCCCCTCAATTTGATCTCTTTGCAATATTGGACACAGTTGATCTCTTACCCCTTCCTTTCTTGAAAACTCTTTTTCTGTGGCTTCTATAATATGACAGACACTACCCTTATTTCCTCCTACATGACTGACCACTGATCCTTTTTCCCTTGCTCGCGTCTCTTCTACTTGTTTCTGTAGATGTGTTCTAAGGCTGTGATCTTGGCCCTCTGCTCCCTCAGCTCATCCACCTAAGCTGATGACTCACAAAGCTCCATTTTTCCACTTCCAACTGCCTATAGGGCATCTTCACCAAATCAGTTTTCTTTTTTAACGCTGACTTTCTGAGAGGGATCTCACAGTTCTCCCAGGTATTCAGACTGAATGCTTTCAGACATCAGTTTCTTCCTTAGCCCCTTGGTATATCAGATCTGCACCAAGTCTTGTCATCTTTTTCTTTAAAATATCTCTGGGGTTCATCCTTACTCTCCATTTCTTTGCCACTACCTTCAATCATCTCTAGTCAACATTTCGATAATTGGTTCCTGGAGAGTCTCCCTGGATCAGGCTTCAACCCTCCTGCATCCCTGCTTTCTGTACAGAAAAACATAACCAGGTTAATGTTCTGAAATGAACATTTACTGTGTCACTCTTTTGTGCAAAAACATATGATGGCTCCTTAGAGCTTCTAGCACAATGGCTAAACTCTTTTGTATGGCTTGCATAGCACAGAAACAGAATCAGAAAAGGAAGAGATATTAGTTATCGTTTGGCCTAACTTTCCTTTTAATAAGGAATAGCTATTCAGAATTCTTCACAGTCCTCCTGCCTCTCCTTAAAGGGTCCCCGGATCACAGAACTTTTCTTAATCTCGCTTCACTTTTTAACTTTCTTTTCTACTACTCTCTTCACATTCCATCTCCTTTAGTCAGACTGGTTTCTTCTTAGCTCCCTCCTCTACCGGGTTTGTTCTTACCTCCATATCTTTGGCCATCTGCTTTGCCAAATGCCCTCCCTTCCCTTTTCTAGTACTAAAAATCCCACCCATCATTCTAGACCTAGCCTGAATGCCATCTTTCACAACCCCTTTCCTGACTTCTTGTCTTAACTCCTATTGCATTTACTGGTACCACATAGCTTCACACTTACTTGCCCTACATCTGCTAATTTTAAACCCCCTTCCCCCAACAGCATGTAAGCTCCTTAAGCAGGACAAAACCCTATCTTACCTTGCACAGGATTAGGCATAGAGTAAGTACTCAGTCAATACTTAATATTTAATAATATGGGTAACCCTCAGGTTAGAGCGGTGAGGTCATACAGCAAGTCAGTAACCAAGTTCATGATTAGAAATCACAACTCCTGGCCGGGCTCGGTGGCTCAGCCTGTAATCCTGTGCCTTGGGAGGCCGTGGTGAGTGGATTGCCTGAGCCCGCAGGTTTGAGACCCGCCTGGGCAACTTGGCGAGACCTCATCTCTACAGTAAATCAAAAAATTAACCGGGCATGGTAGCGCACGCCTGTAGTTCCTGCTACTTGGAAGGCTGAGCAGAAGAATCGCCAGAACCCAGCAGGTCGAGGCTGTGGTGGCTGGGAGCGTGCCACTGTACTCCAGTCTGGGCGACAGGGTGAGACTTCAACTCAAAAAATCAATCAATCAATCGGGTGTGGAAGCATACATCTGTAGTTCCAGCTACTTGGAAGGCTGAGGCGGAAGGATCGCCTGAGCCCAGCAGGTTGAGGCTGCAGTGGCCATGAGTGTGCCACTGCACTCCTGCCTGGGCGACATGGGTGACAGAGTGAGACTCCTACTCAAAATAAACAAATAAATAAAAAGGTATGGTTATGAGAGGCAAAAGTCATACATGGAGGGGATGAGATGAAGGGCACTATGGAAGGCTGAGCTTTGAGGAGCAGAAGAGACATGTCCTAGAGACATAAGTCAGGTGAAGATGTGGACTCATTCTGAGATGGAGGTGAGGACAGGGTGGAGTGGGGTCTTGAATGGCCTCCTTCTTCCCTATAAGCAGGAGGTGAGGTCTTCTGAGAATGAGTGTGGTGGGGTGAGCTTGGACTTGAGACTTAAGAAGTCTAGGGTCACACTGTCTGGAACGCCATGGTCAAGAAGAGCCCGAGTAGGGCCCCGTGAGGCATGAGATTGTGAATCTATCCTGGATCAAGCCAGCATGACCTTGGGACTTTCTCCAACAATACCCAGCAGCGTGGGAGGGGAGAGAGGGCCATAGGAGCCACTTGGGGTTGGTGAAGCAGGGATGGTGGAAAACCAGTATAGGGAAGCAATGCTTGGCATTTGTGAGCAAATTTCAAAATGGCTGAATGTGAGGCTGAGGCCAGGAGGAAAGATGAGTGAAATAAGATGAGTGAAATTAAAAGAACACCGACCAGGCATGGTAGCTCACACCTGCATTCAGCCTGGGCAACAGAGTGAGACTCCAACTCAGAACAACAATAATAATAATCATAATAATAAGAGAGCTGATAGGCTGGGTGCTGTGGCTCATGCCTGTAATCCCAACACATTGGGAGACTGAGGTGGGAGGATCACTTGAGCCCAGAAGTTCAAGACCAGCCTGGACAACACAGTGAGACCCTTACCTCTACAAAGAAATAAAAAATTAGCTGGATGTGGTGGTATGTGCCTATCGTCCCAGCTACTTGAGAGGCTGAGGTGGAAGGATCACCTGAGCCCAGGAGGTTGAGGCTGCAATGAGCTGTGATCATGCCACTGCACTCCAGCCTGGACAACAGAGTGAGATCCTGACTCGAGGAAAAAAAAAAGAATGTTGATAAATTGGGGAGCAGAGGGTAGATGAAAGACTGAGAGATACCATGAAAACTGAGATTCAGTGCAAGAGAAAAAGAAGAAAAAATTGGGTCAGGAAGAATTTCTTTTTTATTTTTTTGAGTTGGAGTCTCACTCTGTCACCCAGACTGGAGTGCAGTGACACGCTCCCGGCCACCACAGCCTCAACCTGCTGGGCTCCGGTGATCCTTCCGCCTCAGCCTTCCAAGTAGCCGGAACTATAGGCGCGCGCTACGCCCAGCTAGTTTATTTATTTATTTATTGGAGAGACAAGGTCTCACCAAGTTGCCCGGGTGGGTCTCGAACCTGCAGACTCAGGCAATCCTCTTGCCTTGGCCTCCCAAAGTGCTGGGATTACAGGCTGAGCCACCGAGCCTGGCCAGGAAGAATTTCATGGCTCAAATTTTAGGAGCAGAACCATTTCAAATGACAGAACCTGACGTGTGGGTTTGATTATATTATCTCTTAAATCCATTCCAGCTCTAAACTCTACAGAAAATGAGTGAGGGAACACTGCCTTTATGTGCACATTTCCAAATAACTGGCAGTGTGACCCTCACAAACCCTTGTGACGCGTGAAGTCCCATTAGGTCTGAGTCTGTGGGGACAGATTTGGGGACGACCTTGGGGATTTCTGCACGTGCTCAATGGTGACGCTGGCTAATCAACAGTGGACCTCTGTACCTCCCATTTTTATATACGTGCTACTTACAGCAGTATTTGAGAGTGGACTGCTGGAGTTAGAAGAGATCAGAGTCTTTCTGGGTCACGTAAAAGCGCGCACGCGTGCACACACACACACACACGCACACACACACACACACATGACTAAGAAGAAAAAAATCTTTGCCCCACACATGCCCACACTATCGAGGTTTGTCCTCATTTCCCCCTTTCCCTCCCTCAGCCAATACGTCATTTTAAAAGGTAACACGGCAATGTCGCAGAACAAATGACTTTGTTTGAAAGGCTGAAGCAAAGGTGTTTGTGGAGCGACACAGACTTGGCTCATGGCTGTGAGGCAGAGGGGACGCTTGTTAGGGACTCGTGATCACGACTGAACCAGGCCAGACATCCCTTGATCTCAGCCTCCTCCAAGCAGGAGCTCGGCTTCTAATTGCCCCATATGCTGGTTTTATTTGGCGGCTCAGCTGGGTGGAGTTCACTCTGGGAGGATTTGCATTCATTTGTCATGAGCGCACCAGATTGCTAATTTTCACTCTGGAGGCATAAATTACCATAATGACTGTAATCCCCCGACGAAGGGGCCACTGATGCAGCGCAGGGACAGCCATTGCCACTCCAAAACTGTTTGAGGCTCGGGGCATGGAGAGTCACGGAGGACGGAGGCGCATGTGGCTGGCTTTGCCTGTTCTCCTCACCCGGGGGAGAGATGGAGTTCCCAGAGAGCAGCTTCCACCGTGTTAGAGGCAGGAGCCTGTGGCTGAAGACAGACCCTTGGCCCAGGCTCCCTGCTCAGCTGATTACATGGTCAGTTTGCAAACAGAATGTCAGCAGGGCTTCAGGGCCTCCGCCCTCTTCTGTTACCTTTTCCCATCAACTCGTGTTTCGCATTGGCTTGGTTTTTGTTTCTGCATCTCCCCCAAGAAAAGCCTTAAAAGTTGCTGAGGAATGATCTTGAACATAAATCAGCGGCTACACAAATCCCCATTTCATGAAATGGAGGCTAAATATCATTATAGAGAAAAAAAAAACCCAATGTCACCTTTCACTTTGTTATCAGTACTTGTCATGTTGATTACAATTTTTTCTTTTTTAAGAAAACCAACCTAAACTAAGTCTGAGAAATTTCAACTAGTTCCAGAATCCAGGTCATTTGAAAGGTGAAAAACGCATAAATAAACAAGTGAAAATTCCTGACCATCCCCACAGAAGTCTTTGAGGAGGCTGAGATGGAAAATAGCATTTTCTTGACAAGTTCACATCATAAGGGTGTCTGGGTGCCTGGCTTTGTGTTGTTTTTGGCTGACATTTTGAGTGTCTTAAAGTGCTAGAGAAAGAGAAAAGTTGACTGTAACAAAAAAGAAAAAGCCAGCCGGGCTCGGTGGCTCAGCCTGTAATCCCGCGCCTTGGGAGGCTGAGATGAGTGGATTGCCTGAGCCCGTGGGTTCGAGACCCGCCTGGGCAGGCTAAACCTCATCTCTGCAATAAATCAAAAAAATTGGCCGGGCGTGGTAGCACGCGCCTGTAGTTCCAGCTACTGGGAAGGCTGAGGCGGAAGGATTGCCGGAGCCCAGCAGCTCGAGGCTGCGGTGGCCGGGAGTGGCTACTGCACTCCAGTCTGGGAGACTGAGTGAGACTCCAACTCAAAGAAAAAAAAAAAAAAGAAAGAAAAAGCCTGGCTGGGCACTCTGGCTCACACCTGTAATCCCTGCACTTTGGGAGGCCAAGGCGGGAGGACTGCTTGAGCCTAGGAGTTTAAGACCAGCGTAGGCAACAACAACAAAAATTGACCAGGTGTGGTGGCACATGCCTGTAGTCCCAGCTACTTGGGAGGATGAGAGGCAGAGGTATCACTTGAGCTCAAGAGGCCAAGGCTGTGGTGAGCCGTGATCATGCCACTGCACTCCAGCCTGGGTGACAGAGTGGGACTCAGACTCCACCCCCGCCCCCCCAAAAAAGAAGGCCTGCCGAGGAGAAACATTTTCCCCTAATACTATAAAGATTGGTGATGTAGGGCCCAAGGCATCCGAGAGTGCTGATAGGAGACTGACAAACTACGAAGACAGGGAATTGGAAGTCAGGGACAGTTTGTGCAAAGCTGAGGCTGCGCTTGGGTATTAGAAGATAAGGAAGACAGACAACAGATTGCAACAGAATCAACTGCCCCTGCCCTGCCCCCACCTGACTGCCTCAGAGGACAGGGAACAGACCTGCTGTGTTTTTGTCTTCCAATGACTTGCCCCATGTAGAGAGACCCGAGTTTGCTCTGCCAGGAATACCCTTGGCTGAGTATGGTATTTAGAGCATTCTGGTTCATCCTCCACATTTTTGACTTTCAGACCCCTCGCGATTCTTTCCAGAACCTGCCACAGTGCCTGGGCACAAAGAAGATGTGGTGACTCACACCTGCAATCCCAGCACTTTGGGAGGCCACGGTGGGAGGACTGTTTGAGCCCAAGCGTTTGAGACCAACCTGGGCACCATAGCAGGATCCTGTCTCTACAAAAATAAGAATAAGCCGGGCTCGGTGGCTCAGCCTGTAATCCCGTGCCTTGGGAGGCTGAGGTGAGTGGATTGCCTGAGCCCGTGGGTTCAAAAAAAAAGAAATGCATCACTTGAATTTTGCCTATAGAGCAGAGATGCCTCTCTGAAGAACCCAGTTCGACCCCAGCAGGAAAAGCCACAGCTGTCTTGGTGGCAGAAACGCTGCTTTGTTTTGGTGACAGGAGCATTGTAGCCAAACATGCTGAGATTATTTCTACCTTCCCCACCCACTCCAGGGTTGCTAAGAGGCTCTGTACTTAACGTCTCTGCCTCTCACCTTATCCCAACCCCCAAGTTCTTTTTTTTTTTTTTGAGTTGGAGTCTCACTCTGTCGCCCAGACTGCAGTACAGTGGCCCCTGCCAGCCACCACAGCCTCGACCTGCTGGGCTCTGGCGATCCTTCCCCTCAGCCTTCCAAGTAGCTGGAACTACAGGTGCGCGCTACCACGCCCGGCTGATTTTTTCTTTTTCTTTTTTTTGATTTGTTGTAGAGATGTAGTCTCGCCAAGTTGCCCAGGCGGGTCTTGAACCCGCGGGCTCAGGCAATCCACTCAGCTCAGCCTCCCAGAGCGCGGGATTACAGGCTGAGCCTCCGAGCCCGGCTTCAACACCGAAGTTCTTACCCAAATGCCAGCAGCTGGGAGCAGTCTCTGGGACAGAGCAGAAATAAGGTGGAAATCGGGGGTAGTGTTGAACACATTTATCAGTCTAGGAGCAAGCAGAAAAGCAACACCTTTGTTGCTACAAGTTTGGTAACAGAAAGAATCTCATATCCATCATGGGTGGTGATGTGGGTGGTGACCAAGTATAAGTTATCTGTGTAGGTGAATTACATATTGGGCTGTGATCCATGGCCAGTAAAGGATCACATGGAGGCTGTCCAAGGGGAGTCATGCAATAATAATGAGCAATTAATTTATCTGATATTATATCAAAATATTCAATCTAACCAGTCTGGGCAACATGGTGAGACCCCATCTCTGTAAAAAATTAACTGGGTATGGTGGGACATTCTTTTTTTTTTTTCTGAGTTGGAGTCTCACTCTGTCGCCCAGACTGGAGTGCAGTGGCCGCTCCCGGCCACCACAGCCTCGACCTGCTGGGCTCCGTCGATCCTTCCGCCTCAGCCTTCCAAGTA
>CAUYQG010180597.1:0-19083 GCA_963574415.1 Tarsius wallacei | reverse complement strand
TTAACCAAGCATGGGAAACAGTAAGACAATTTTGGGTTTGTTCTTCCTCGTGCCTGAGGAAACACCTGGTGGGGGGGGGCGCCCCTCATCCACCTGGCTTTGTGTTCACGTGAAAGTCTTGTGATTTAACCCGTGAAAATTTAGGATAAAAGGAGCATGGAAACCTCCATTAAACAGCTTCTGCTCAATCCGTTGAACAGTGGTCCATTCTCTTTCTTTCTCTTTCCTTTTCTTTCTTTCTCTCTATATCTATCTCTTCTGCAGAACCGGCTCCTGCACTAGACGGGAGCCCAGTGTATCGGCTCCTGCACTAAACGGGAGTCCGGGGTATTGGCTCCTGCACTAGACAGGAGTCCAGTCTCCAGGGTATCGGCTCCTGCACTAGACAGGAGTCCAGTCTCTTTGTTCCCCAGGAACAATTGCCGACGCTGCCACACCTCCCAGGGACCCTAATTCCCTCCGCGGGGGCTGGTCCCCTGCACGCAGGCACAGTTGGAAGGCAAAGTATCTAGATTTTCAAAAATCAAGAAGTTCACTTTTACACTGAATCTCAGGTCCCCAAAAAGGAAAATGCTATGGGACTGAGCTACACAATGCTTTTTAAAGACACTTTTAAAGTATTTAAACCACACCTTTTTTATCTAAGCACACGAAGAAATGAGTTGCCACCTGTAGTAATAACCTTTCACTGTAAATAATTGTCAGTCATCTCTAAAGTTGTAGATCTTGCCAATGACCCATTAGTCATCACACACACAAAGTAATTTCTGTAACCTCCACAACTAAAAACAATCAGGTAACACAATATAAGATAGTAGAATTTTAGACTTTCAGGAATCTGTCTATGACTCTTTAGACTCCACAGGGAAACAGACAAACTCCAAAAGGAGATGAATGGTGACTTTTTCTGTGTTCTTTAAGGAATCTGAGTCATTAAAAGTCTCCTCTTGATCATTTCATGTGGTATTGAAGACAGCAAAGAGGAAGAAAGAGTAGAAAGGAATAGAAGTATATAAGAGAACAATTTTTAAGAAAGGAAGTGAACAGAGGGACCAAGACCATAATTTTTTTTTAAAGGGAGCATGCAGGCTCACCCCTCTTACTCAAAATCATTCTGGAAGTCCTAGCTAAAGCAATCAGGGAGGAGAAGAGTATCAGGGGCACCCAAATTGTTAAAGAGAAAGTTAAGTTATCCCTCTTTGCAGGTGATATGATTCTATAACTAGAAAACTTTAAAGAGTCTGTGAAAAACCTCCTCACACTGATAAATAACTACAGAAAAGCCTCAGTATGCAAAATAAATGCCTAAAAGACAGTTGCATTTCTGTACAACAACAAAAAACAGGCTAAGAACCAAATAAAAAACACAATCTCATTCACAAGAGCCATACACAAAAAAGAAAATCTTAGCATCTACTTAACCAGAGTAGTGAAAGACCTCTACAAGGTTAACTACAAAACACTGCTCACAGAAATCAAGAATGATACAAACAAATAGAAAAACATTCCATGTTTATGAATTTGAAGAATCAGTATTGTCCATCCTACCCAAGGCAATCTATAGATTCAATGCAATCCCTATCAAATTGCCAGCATCATTTTTTGCAAACCTGCAAAAGATAATACAGAATTATATATGGAAGCCAAAAAGCACAAATAGCCAAAGCAAGCCTTAACAAAAGGAACAAAACTGGAGGTGTCATACTTCCAGACTTTGAACCATATTACAAGGCTACAGTAACAAGACAGCATAGTATTGGTACAGAGATAAGCACATAGAGCAGTGGAATAGGACAGAGAATCCGGAAATAAAAACATAGTCCCTCAACTGACTCATCTTTGACAAAGTCATTAATAACAAGCATTGAGAAAAGGAAACCATATTTAGCAAATGGTGCTGGGAAACTAGCCAGTCACATGCAGAAGAATGAAACTAGACCACTACCCATCACCTCAAAATGGATCAAGGACTTAAATGTAAAGCCTCAAACCACGAGAAAATTAGAAGAAAATGTAGAATAGACACCTCTAGATATTATATTAGGTGATGAATTCATGACCAAGTTCTCAAAAGCAATTACAACAAATGCTAAGACAGGTGGATGGGACCTTATCAAACTGAAAAGTTTTTGCACAGCAAAAGAAACCTTCAAAGGGTAAAGCAACAACTCACAGAATGAGAAAAATATTTTCAAGCTAAGCATCAGACAAAGGTTTAACATCCAGGATCTACAAGAAACCCAAATCAACTGAAAGGAAAAAAAGCAAACATGAAAAAATGCTCAGCCTCACTAATTATCGGAGAAATGCAAAACAAAACTACAATGAGATACCACTCAACACTGGTAAAGATGGCAGTCGTTAATAAGTCAGAAAATAACACGCTGGCTGAGCCATGGGAAAAGGGGGATGCCTCTACACTGTTGGTGGGAATGTAAACTAGTTCAATTTCTATAGAAAGCAGTGTGGCAATTGTTCAAATAACTAAAAATCAAGTTTCCAAAAGATCCAGAAATACCCCTCCTGGGAATATACCCAGAGAAACAGAAATCACTCTACAAAAAAGATAACTGCACACACATGTTTATTGCAGCACTATTCACAATAACAAAAACATGGAAACAACCCAAATGCCCATCAAAAGTGGATTAGATAAAGAAAATGTGGTGTATATATACATGTTGGAATAGAATGCAGCCATAAAGAAGAACACAATCATGGTCTTTGCAGCAACTAGATGCAACTGGAGACCATATACTAAATGAACTATTGCAGAAAAAAAAGGAACTAAATACCACATATTCTCACTCATAGGTGGGCTCTGAATACTACTCACACTAGCATAACGGTGAGATCAGCAGATGCTGGACACTGTTAGAGGAGGGAGAGAGGCACATGACAACACACTGGGTACCTGGTCCACTATCAGGATGATAGAGGGCCAATAAGATGCCCAGACTTCACCTGCATGCAACTTATTTACATAGTAAATCCCCACTTGTACCCCACAGCTCCAAATAAATAAATAAATAAATAGGAGGACATGGTTGTCAACTGAAAAAAAATTTTTTTAAACAAGATCTAAAACTAAAAAAGCAGAAAGGTCATATTATATATATTATATATTCACATACATGTGTATATATATCTTGAATAATATCAGCTTATAATTGATTAAGCTGACTTAACTAATTAGTTATTCCTCAAATAACTAAAAATCAAGCTTCCAAAAGATCCAGAAATATACCACCTAGGAATATACCCAGAGGAACAGAACTCAAAAACAAATAAATAAAATTTTAAATCTCTTATTATCAGGTTTTAGTCAAGACAAACAGCTGATATTTCTGGATTTTAAACTCCCTTTTGCTAAAAGTACCCTCCCAAGTGAAACCAGTAAGTCTTAACCAAGATTATGATTTAACCAAGGAGGCATCTCCAAAGAAGTGTAAGGCAGTACTCACAAGATGTAAAACCAGTCCTGTAAAACCAGTCCACAGACAGCTCAAATAAAGGAAAGTTTTATTAGCAGCAAGTGAGATGTAACTCACATCTGCCCAGTCATATTTTCTGGGATCTCAGCTTCTTCACTGAAGAAGCTACACACAAAGGTCCAAAAGCTCTACATGTACCCTTAGGTGGAAGAAGACAGGAAATCCAAAGCTTTTGAAAGAGTCTGCTCATGTGTGATTACATTCTTGGTCTTTTCTACAATCAATAATGAGAAAACGGAAAAGGAAGGAAAAACAATTGTCCTCCTTTTTGAGTCTAGACTCCAGGCAGTTGAAGAAACTTCAAATGACAACTTTGCTCTGTGTTCTGGAAGAGATGGTTGTTGGGGGAGGGGCAGGGATCATGTCAAAGCACCATATTTTGGGGTATCAGTTTCTAAGCCCCAGGACCTGCTTATCACTGCCCCAGATCTGTCCCTTATACCAACTCTTCCTCCTCTACCTTTCCATCAAGTTCTGTTTCAGTTGCCTTCATTATTCATTGCCTGCTTATTACAGCCCAGTTATGGAGTTTTAGCAAGAGCAAGAATGTGTCTACACAATGAGAAGGCCACAAAAACTGTCACCGACTGCAGCAGCAATTAAAGCTAGAATGTACTATGACTCTAGAGAAAAATTTAAATCTCCACCATCCATCATGTACTAACAGCTTTATCCATTTGCAACACAGTATCCTCAAAGAATATAGATGTGTCCCAGATCTTGCCTAAATTTTCATTTATATCCTACTTAACACAGAGCTTCTAAGAAACCCAAAATATTTACATAATTTCTTGCCTTTTCAATCATCACTCCCTCCTTGCCTACATGCACAAAACTTGAATAAAATACAGTTTCTGCCTTCATGAGACTTACATTTGAAACTCAGTTCATGAATATGACAAATTTTGTGTTGTGAACCTTAAATAATGAGGTTCAGAAAATGCAATTAAGTATAGAGTTTACTGGCGTGCAAAGCTTGAAAATTGTCACCCGAAAGCACCATATCCAAATGAATGGGGTCAGCATTCTAAAGTTAAGATGTTAAGATTACATTTATACAGAGATAGAGATTACAGGTTACATTTTTAAAATATAAGAGCAGTGCATACATTACAACTATTTGACTGGTTATAGATTGTTACATTCCATGGAAAATTACATTATTACTCTGCCAGGAGGGGTAGTTTTTCCAAGAGGGGGGGTTATATCTGGTGCCATTTGCTTTCTTAATTATTTACAGGAAAAAAATTTGCAGCTGCATGCTGCATGATTCAGTAGCCAAATTTCTCTCAAGGCTCAGAATAATTTAAAATTTCAAAAGCTACAAGTTTGAATTGTGAATTATCAGATTCCACACAGTGCCTAATACCATGTACTATATTTATAAAGTACTCAATAATAAGTATTTATTAAATGAACTGTATTTATGAAAAGAGTCAAGCACAGTGAGAGTGAAAACTCAAACTGTTTTCCCCCTGTTCTCACACCACAACAATCAACATAAAAGACTTTTGTGACCAAATGTGTGGAGGTTTGTACCCACACACCAAGCAAGCAATCAATTCTGCAGTGGATACCAGCTGGGTGCCCATCAATTCAATTCTGACACTATCTACCTGGAGATAACCTCAGATTCCAAGGTTGAGGACTCAGTCCCACAAACCAACCTCCCTTCCTATCAGTCGCAAGTCCAGGCCTCAGGAACTTCTGACGTAATGGTTTCAAATTGGGATTCCCATGACCCGCTTCTTGGGTTCGAGTAATTTGCTAGGGCAGTTCACAGAACTCATGGAACACTTACATTTGCAGGTTTATTATTAAGGATATTACAAAGGATAAAGATGAAGAAATACATAGAACCTAGTTTGGGAGGAGGGCTGTAAAGTTCATGTCCTCCCCTGTGCACCAAGTGTTCAGCTGACAGGAAACTCTGAGTCCAGCCTTTTAGAGTTTTATGGAAGCTTCATTACATAGGCTTGATTGATTAAATCATTGACCATTGGTTATCAATTCAACCTTCGGGCGCTGCCCCCTCCCCAGAGGTGGGGAAGTGGGACTAAAAGTCCATGTCTTGGTCTTTCCTGTGACTCCCCCTCATCTTGACATAGCCTATGGGCTGCCAGTCATCAGGCTATCATTAACATATCAAACGGTATCACTTTGGAGTTTCTAAGAATTTTAGGAGTTGCAGGCCAGGAAATGGGATCAAAAACCAAATATATATTTTGCTATATCACACATAGACATTCTGATAAAATGCTTGTTAAAATCACTGCTTCAGGAGAAACATAGGCTAACTTATAAGTACAGGCATACGAGTACAGGGAAGAGAGCTGATGATAAGATCTGAAGTGTAGCCAGGTACCATAAAATGTCTCATTATTGAGTGGCCTCATTTGTACTTGAAAAGCAATTTCTACACAAATCCAATAAATAATTAAGAAATTTAGTGGACTAGTTAATCATTTAAAAACAGTTTTAACCAGGTTTCTCTATATTTATTTCAGAAAGCCAGTTTATTCTTTAGTTCCAGCCACTTTTTAAAAATATTTTGGTCATTAAATTTGCCTAACATTTATAAATGTGTTTTCTTTCAAAGAACAAAAATTTATTTGCTTTCATTATAGACTAATTTTATAGTGGAATTTCAAGACCAGCAATTGTCTTCAATGCTTTATATTTTCCCTTTATTCATTATTAAAATTGCCACATAAATTATAGCCTTTTGCCATTCAAGCACCGAACAACCTCATGGGTTAGTTCTATTATTCCTAAATTACTGATAGAGAAGCTGAGGATCATGGCACCTAAGTGGCCTCACAGATGACCTTGAGAAGGGCACTCATTACACCTGTTAACTGGAGGTAGAGATGGCCAGCAAGGCAGAGACACATTCCAGATGTGTCAAACAGCTGTTTAAGCATAAGTGGAAGTCCAGAGCTGAGAACAGACCCAGCTGACCTGTTACCTAGTATAGTACCTACATGAATTCCTAGCTGAATTACTACTCCAACTTAACTCTGCTTATTTCTGGGAGACAGAAAGGCCTGCAGACAGAAATTCCCCTTCTGACCAGAGCAGCTAAACTAGTAAGATCTAAGATGGTGGTCTGATAGACATCTGAAGAACTTCCATTTTGTTATGTTTTCCATGCTTAATAACACACTCCTAGGCAGCCATGATAAAAAACTGGCCAAAAAAAGGAGAGAAATTTCAACCCATTCCCAGAAAAAAACAAAAAATTCTTCTTTTGTGTTTAATAACCAACCCCTTCATTAAGAAAATTATATATTTTAACCCCCTGACTTCCCACCTGGTGAGAAGTTGATTTTCTAAACAAATTCCTACTCCTTATTTTATGACCATAGAATTAAAACCTGCCTTGTTTGACCCCATCTTTGGTTGTATATATGGCCTTTCCAGACAGGAAAGAACCCCATTTTGGGAGAGAAAAGGCAATTTTGTTGGTAACAGGCCCAGGAGCTTGAAATTCTCCTTTGTCACCAGTCACTGTCTAGCTTCAAGGCCCTATCTTGTAGCACTTTCCTCTACTAATAGATTTAGGGCTACCTTACCTCTGGTGAAATATAGATATCTGCTGGTATCACTTTATAAAGCTTATATAGAAAATATCCCTTTATAATACTTTTTTCCACTGACCCTGGCCCAAGATTTAAAATTTCAAATTATATGCAGAATCAATTCATACTGAATTCATATCTTGTCTCTTGCTACAAATGAGCTATGTAGCTTTACTGCGACTCATTTACAAAATGGAGATAATAATATCCACTCCATATGGTTGTTGAGAGGACCAAAGGAGGTCATTTAATGTGCTGTGGAGGGAAAACTTCCCCTTTACTCTCTAAAGTTTTGCTCAAAAATCATCTGACAAAAGACAGATCAATAGGCAAAAAGGCATACAAATTTATCAGTGTGCATGGGGAGACCCACAGAGTGACTACTCTACCCTTTAGAAGGTTACATACCATCTTGAGGTCTGTGATATGTGAGACAAAAATAGAGTGACCCTTCATCAACTATGACAGACCCTAAGAAACAAAAGTTACATATGGTCAAGGGATGAGGGCAGCTGGCCTGGCAACCTCTAAATTCCTAGGGCTATGAGAAAAATCACATTCCTGCTAAACTCCTCAACAATGGAAACTATGAGCCCCCTCCTAACTCTGTTTTATAATTCAGACCACTACAATTCTGACTGGACAGAGGACTAACCTTACACACATTCTCTTCTGGTAAACAGTTGCAGACCTGAAGTCAGTTTCAAACAGCTTATAGAGACTGTGCACATACTTTGTGTCCTGTAATTCACCTTTTGATGTAAACAGCTAAATTTCACCTCATTTTCATGCTAAAACCCAGCCCAAAGTGACCATGGGATGTATGTTACATATATATTTACCCATTGTGCATGCACTAGATCCCCCTCATAAGTCTGTGTAGTTTTTCCCCCCAAACATGGAGACACAACATCAATAAGGGTATCTGATCTGAAACCAGGCAAAGTGGGGGCTAAAGGGAGGCCCAAACTTTACCTGTATGATGCCCACTTGTATACCTAATCCTGAATTGTACCCCACATCTTTAAAATAAAAAAATAAATAAATCTAAGTGACCCTTACATTCACCTTGGCTGATTATTGCCAAATAAAGACTACTATTGTTCCAATAGTAGCTGTTTTTTTAAAACCATAAACAAACAGTCCTAGATGTTAGTTTATAACAATTTGATCATTACAGTCTGGTAAAACTGAGCAAATAACTGAAATGTCAGTAGGCTTCCTGAATCTTACGCTCTCCTTTGGTCCCCTGCTCATGTCTGTTCTAACTACCTAACAGAACCTCACAGGTAGCAGACCTCAAAAAGAGAATCGATGGTGAATGTCTCTTTCAGGCCATTAAAGATATCAGACTCTTAGTTAATCTTGTGTTGGACAAGGGAAGGCCCTCAGAGAAAGCCTGGCTGCAACAATGGAGATTTTCTCTACAAATCCAAATCTCTCCTCACAAAAGACAGCTTCTTGGCTATTCTTATATTCCCAACCCTTCTAAATAGTCATCTTGAACTATGTCAAAGAAATATATTTTGGGATGAAATATTTTGGTTCCCTTCAGTGCAAAAGAACCTAGTAAGTGTCTGGCACAAAGAATTGTTTTTGGCTGGTATCAATGACCATGGCTGTTATCACCTGTTCTTGACAGCTTTCCTCCTCCTGACTTTTTATAGCTCTACTAATGTCTTTGACATTAAGAAATCACTAGTGTCTCCAATTCTAAGCAATCCAACCTTAAAAAGGGAAGGAAGCCAGCAACTGGAGATTTTATGTAATCACTTTCAATAATCCAGTTTTTAAAGCAGTAACTAGAAGTCTAAATTCTACCAGCTGTTTTAAAAAAGATGTAAAATTTTTATTTATCTCCAGAATTGTGCTGATACCCAAAAATCACATTAGAAATTCTGTGCAGGCTGGGCTTGGTGGCTCTAGCTGTAATCCCAGCACTTTGAGAGTGGATTGCCTGAGTCCACGGGTTCCAGACCAGCCTGGGCAACTTGGTGAGAATTCATTTCTACAATTAAAAAAAAAAATAGCTGGGCGTGGTAGTGTGCTCCTGTAGTTCCAGCTACTTGGAAGGCTAAGGCAGAAGGACAGCCAGAGTCTGGCGGGTCGATGCTGGGGTGGCCGTGAGTGTGCCACTGCACTCCAGCCTGGGCGACAGAGTGAGACTCCCACTCAAAAAAAAAAAAAAATTCTGTACAGACAACTTATATCCTGGTACATCAGCTAAGCATTGACACCAAGGGCAAATCTAGACTTCATTCTGGGAGCCCATCTGTTCCCCGGAGCTTATTTTAAACCATAACCAACTAACCTAAGTGGGGGAGATGTTCCTAGAACATTAAACTGAGATGTTGTAAACAAAATTTGGTCCCCCTGGTTATTTTGTGTATGAGAACTTAATCACTAGAATAATTTCAACTCTGGAATAGATGTTAGGAATTGAGAGGAATAAAAACAGTCTGATAGCAGCAATTAGTCTGAGGAATTTCTAAGTTAGGAGACTCTGGTGGTCTGAAGGAGGAAACACACAAAGAAGCAGGTAAAGGGTCAGGTGGGAAGTATAGTCCAGCAACCAACAGACAAGTCAAGAGCCAAGAAGTCAGAAACTGAGACAGGCAGGACAGAAGACAGGAGCAGGTGCTGCAGAGCATGGCAGAAGAGGCATTTGCTGGCACAAGTTCTACTATTGTTGTCGAACCCCAACTGTCAGGTCCTGGCTCCTGATGCACAGAGAGCCAAACACTGACACATCAGCCTTAGGAACAGAGAAAGGTTCATTTGATATGGTCAAACCGTGGGAGTGAGAGAGGCAAACTGTCCATCTGAGCTGCGTTTGAACATAACTAAGGGCTTTTATGATAAGGTATGCATGCAGGAAGTGAGATTCCCAGTGATCAAAGCTGCTCCCATCCTCCAACTGATCAAGCTTCTGGATGCCACTGAGGGGGCCTATATGACCTAAAACTCATAGAGGTCTGCATGACCTAAAAATCATTGTTTTTTAAAGGAAAAACATGTTCATTAATCTTGCAAGCAGTCCCCAGGGGTTAGGACATGAAGATATTCAATTACTGATGACCATCCTCAACCAAAATGACTATGTGCAAACAATCATGCATGGAGAAAGAAAGGAAAAAAGAGAAAAGACAATAAGTAAACAAACAACTTATAATTTCTATAATATAGGCTTGGTTACAACATCAAGGAGAAGAATTACCTGACACCAGTATTTGAGACAGTTGCCCAGTGAAAGCTTCTGGAATTGGGTTCTTAGCTGGGGCCCCTAGCCAGATTATCAATAGCCTACCAGCTATCAAATACGAAGGAGAATTTTCTCCACTCTTTCTTTGTTATCTGACACCTCTAGCCAAAAACAAAAAAAAACCTATCCTTGGCCTCTGGGACCCCGACATCCTCATGCTAACTCCTGGCCTTTCCTTGATAAATCTTTCGACTGGGTCAGCCAGTTTCTAAATAATAGCATTTCCTGCCTACTCTCTGCATAGTCTCCTCCATGTTTTACCTACTGCCTATGTAGCAATGCCCTGCAGATTAGTATTCTTCCCTAGAGTTCATCCTTGAATGCCAGTCTCATTTATCAAGTGTTTAAAGGACATTGCATGGGCATTTTATTACCCCCAGCCCACACTATCCCAAAACCAACCATTCTCTCTCTCTTTTATTTTCTCCTCCCTCCCCTCCCTTCTTTTCCTCTCTCTTTCCCTTTTCCCCATCTAGACCACTCCTCATCCTACCTTGAAGCATACACACCTTCAAATACTTCTATATAAGCAGAAGTTCAGTGTGATTTAAAATAGTGCTTCATAAACCTTCATGTGCACACAAATCACCTGGGTGTCCTACTGCAATTCAGATTATAATTCAGAAGTTTGGAATGGGGCTTTAAATTTTGCACTTCTAACAACTCTCAGGTTGATGATGATGCTGGCCTTTGGTCCATACTTAGAGTAACAATGGTAACCAGGAACCAGGTCACCAGTGTTAAATTCTCATCTCACTACCTCCCTTCAGATCCTGAGTTATTCCATTCCCCTGTGTGGGCTTCAGTATCTCCAACTGTAATATGGGCACTGGACACAACAATTCCTGTGGTTTTTACCAGGTCTAATGGCATAGATGGAGGACTGAAATATAAGGGCTATAGCTACCAAGATACAACCCGTTTCTGTACAGGGAACCCTAGGGAAAACCAACCAAGATTTATTAGTGATGCTGAGCTAAACTAAGATTTAGGTGTGATACTAAGCTGAACAGAATACTATCTGCAGTAGAAGTGACTCTAGAATATACACATTATTGAAACCATTGGACTGGGGTCAAACTTCACAAGGTTAAAACACAGTGATATTTTGCAAAATAATAATTTGAAATTATTTCTTTTCTCAGTAAGTCTGTAGCCATCAGGAAGATATAGAATAATCACTAAATAAATAGGACTGAAAATAACTCAAAAATAGTTATCCTGGGTCTAATGGTTATTTTTGTGGCCTGAAAGCAAGGTATTTAGAACTGTTCTATATTTCCTCCTGGTGAGTAGATGATGCACAGGCTCCATATGGGTTTCATTTTCCTCTCATGGTGGTGGAGTAGAGAAGAAATAGGGAAAAACTTGGAATACTATGATTTCAAGTATAAGTTCTGCCTCTTACTTGCTGTGTCATCTTGGGCAAACTATGCAAGCCTGTTTTTAACTTGTAAAATAAGGGTAATAATATACATACCAATGTGTTGCTTTGGGGATCAAATTAACTAATGAGAATAAAAGTTTAACAAAATTATATAATACTGTAAAAATGTGAGAAGAGGGTGAGTGTAAGAATCTAAGAGAGGAGGGGAGGAAGAGGAGTAGTGGTAATTATTGTTGTGTAAATAAATTGAGAAATGGAAAACTTCCTATCATTCTCTTCCTAAAAAAAATCTTCAATTGTCCCTCGAAGCATGTTCTTCAAAAACCACCATGATCTGGCCTCTGTCTACATCTCTAGCCCACTACATACAGCATGTTGGCTTCTCTGTTGACAAATGTCTGTGGAGTCGCCATGTTGAATAAATTATTAAGCTACTAAATGTGTTCTGATTTAAGAGAAAACTGAAACTGCCATGCAGAATTGCCCATCATGTGTCAGACACTATATATTAGTTGCTTAATTTTTATAACCACTCTGGAACAGGTTGAACTTAGGCCTTGTAGTCAATAAGCAGCAAAGCTGGGATTTGAACCCCTGAACCACACTGCATTTGATGGCCTCTTCGTATTGCCTTGGTTCTACCAGCTGTAAATGATATAACAGAATCTGCCACCAAATACTCTTTATTTCACATTTTCATACTCTGTCTCTTACCTTTAATTTAAGCACAGGATTTTTCAAACTTTTTAAAGATTGGACATGGAATTCATTTTCTTTTCACCATGCACTAACGAAAACAAAATTTGTCATGAGTCTCTGTCATATGTTGACATAATGAAATGTTTTCCCAAAGAATAACTAATTCTGGCAGTAACAATTATGTGTATATCCCTTATACAACTAGTCAAAGTTTATTGTGGCATGTAGAATATTATGTGTTAGCTTACTAAGGTACAAGGGAGTGGCAACTCCTATTTTGGCACCAGCTATGCAGGGAAAAAGGAGAGGTACTGAAGTTTTCTCTGACAGAGAGGTGGAAGATTGACTCTGATGTTTCCATACCAGCTTATAGTATGGCTCATGTGCAATGATCTGCGTATCTCATGAATCCTCCCCACCACCCTGTAAGGTAATTATTCTTATTTCCATTGACCAAATGAGAAATCTAAGACTCACAGGGATGAAATAACTGGCCCAAGGTCACAAGCCTGCAGATGCAGGGGATAGCCTTGAAATCCTCATCTTCTAAGTCTAAATCCCTGTTCCCTTTATGATACCATAATGCTACTCATTCATTTAACATATGAGTATGATGAAGCACCCACTAACTGCTAGGCACTGCTCAGTTCACCATATACCCTCTGGAAGCCCTGGGCTTTCTGAGATAATAATTTTATTCAGGTGAAGACTCATTACCTTCAAGATGACATATGACCTCAGAATTCTGTTTTCATTTGGACCCAGAAATTTAGTAGTATTGAAATATCATAATAAAAGATGATAATAAATTTTACGTTCATGAAGCTTTCTTTTGTTTTAAATAAGCTCTAGGATCAATAATTACCTAATAAAGTTACCACCATGCTAAAGAAAATGGTAGTTACTTTTCTGCTTTTCCTGTTTTGCCAGGCAGGCACAAAGAAAACTCAGGGATGGGGAGTGAGAAGAATACACCAAAGACAGGAATTAGGAACTTTTAAGCTACTAAACCCAGATGTTAACATAAGTGCTCATCCATGCCACTGATTTATACATTGACAGACTGCAAAGGAGACCTGGAAAATTGACCCCTGGAGAAAGTCATCTTACAGAAACCATTCTTACTAAGCAGCAGTATAATATTAAGAGTATGAACACAGGCCAAGCTCAGTGGCTCAGCCTATAATCCCAGCACTTTGGGAAGCTGAGGCAAGTGAATTGCCTGAGCCCACAGTTTCAAGACCAGCCTGGGTAACATGGCGAGACCTCGTCTCTACAACAAAAAATTTTTTAAAAATAGCCGGGCGTGGTAGCGTGCCTCTGTAGTTCTGGCTACTCAAAAGGCTGAGGTGGAAGGATCTCTGGATCCCAGAAGGTCAACGCTGGGGTGGCCTGGGTGAAGGAGTGAGACACTAACTCAAAAAAAAAAAAAAAAGAGTATGAACACAGAAGCTCAACCACCTCCTAGCATCAAATACCAGGTCTGTCACCTACCAGCTGTATGAGCTTGGACAAGTTTCCTAACTTCCCTTTGTCTCAGCTTCCCATTTGAAAAATGGGGTGGGATATAACAGGATCTAGTCTATAGGCTTGCTAGGATGAGTAAATAAAGTATTATGTGTAAGGTACTTGGAAGAGCACCTGAAGATTAGTAAGCACTGTGCAAGTACAATTACTACTACTACTCTTTTGTGCAAAAACATGCAATGGCTTCTCAGTACCAACAGGCTAAATCCGAACTCCTCAGCTTGACTTTCTGAGGACCCAAACCACAAATTCAGCTTTCTTTCCCACTCTCAATTCAGCAGTATTTTCTAACCAATAACTAGAGAGCTCTTACTCATATCAAGCACTTTATTAGGTGCTGTAGATACAGAGAATATGAGATACACACTCCTTCAACTCACTAAACTCACATTTCCCCTGGTCCAGCCAGTCTAGCCTCCCTGCTGTCCCCTGATATATCATGTTTATTTTGATCTTTATTCAAAATGCCCACTACCTGTGATGCTTGGGAATAAGTTGGAACTCTCTCTTCTGCCTAATTAAATCTTACCTCTTCTTTAAAGTGCCTTTCTCCGTGCAGCATTCTCTGACAACTCAACTCAAAGTACTCTCTCCCTCTTCTGATTTTCTATATTGTACCATTTAATTAGCTACTATCTTCTTATGGAAATATTTTACTCACTTTATAAACAAATTTTAACATTAGCATTCAGAATAACTTAGGTGGAAAATCCAGCTCTGTCTCTTCCTAAGTATATGATCTCAAATAACAGTTTTAACTTCTATGAACCTCAGTTACCTCATCTGCAAATGGTAATAATAGGAAGTATTTCACAGTGTTATTGGGGGAAAAAAAAAAACAATGCACTTAGTATAATTTCTGTCATATAGAAGGCACTAAGTCAATGTTGGTCTCCCTCTCCTTTCTGCACTAACATATGTCTTGTCTTCCCATCTAACAAGTAGGTCATCAACTTGGCAACCAGTGGTTGACATGTGTCTTATTGCTCCAAAACCACATACTCTGAGTAACACATAAATTGGGAACTCGCAAAATAAGGAGAAGAAGGAAAAGAAATTTGTCCTATTATCTAGGACTAACAGAGGGCATTCATGCCCTTCCTTGACAATACCACTCTCTTCTCTAATAACACTTCTTATTAAACACCACATGGCAAAATTTCACATGCTAAGCATTAGGTTTCCTATTCCCCCCACCTCTACATCCATAATATATTGAGCACCTAATTTTTACTAAGGTAGTTTATATTATCCCCTTTCATGTTTGCTAAAACCCTGCAGGATGGCTATTATTATTTTCATTTCACAGATAAGAAAACAAGCTCAAAGATGCTAAATAATAAATAAAAGCTAGAAAGTGGCACCACAAGAAATAAAATATAATGTCTAACTACAAAGCTGTGATAATGCTAAGCATTCACATCACATCAAATCTAACATGTGCTTTATTTTTTAATATTTTTACATCTCTGAAAGCAAGATGAGTCTTATAACTAGTAGGGTTTTTTTTCCAATTACAATTAGCATTTTTTTCTTTCTTGGTGGATCATAAAATATGGTGGATTTCTCAGTCAACAGCATCTTTAATTCAACAAAATCTATTAATAACATTTTTTATGCATCAGGCATTATTCCAAACACTTTAAATCTAACTCATCTAATCTTCACCACAACCCTACAATCATTTATTATAATCATCTCCATCTGACAGACAAGAAGACTGAGGCATAAGACTATGGGGCTAGTAAGTAATTTGCCCTTCACCCCTGCTAAACAACTGGAGTGTCTTGAGGCTAGTATATGAAGCCCTGGCGTTCTGGTTCTAGACTTTGTGATCATAATGACAACACTCTATCCCTTAGTGTTACACTTTTTACCACATGCTGCATCAGTTTTGTCTACACCACTTTTCTGTTCCAAGACGTTTGTATGAGTTTTTGTATGGTTTTAAAGAGATAGTGGTTTTCTTTTCAGCTTTCCACAATTCTAAAATGTCTACACAGTGTCTTGTTTATTGCTTCATAGGCAGGTATTCAATGCATGTTTATTAAATCTAGTAATTTTAAAACCAAAATCAAAAATAAAAACTTAAGCATGGATGTAAGCCAGCCTTTCAGATTTCCTCACATAACGTTTATAAGTTTTTTCATCTAATTCAGTGGTTCTCAATGGGGCAATTTTGCCTCCCAGGGGACATTTGTTGATGTGTGAAGACCTTTGTCTTAATCGAGGTTGGGGTGCTACTGGCGTGTAGTGGAGGGATCATGCTACCCGTCCTACAATGCACAGACTGGCCCATAACAACAAAAGGTTACCCAGTTCAAAACACCAGTAGTGCCTATATTGAGAAATTATGAATTTATTCAGTGAACATGAAGCGCTTTCTCAGCCTCTCTCTTCTCATCTGTAAATACAGAAATTTATAATATTTTAAAAAATCGTTAAGTTGAAAGTACTCCCATTGAATACATGAACACCCTTTCAACAACCACATCAGATGACTTTTAGCCCCTACCCAAATATCTTCAAGGATTAAAATTGTATAGACTCTGAGGAAGCCCACTCATTCCTAGAACCATCAATTATAATCCATAATGGGCTTACAGAAACGTGGTTATGATCCTGCTTAATAAAACATCAGTAAACCAGCCTCTGCTCTTGTGGACTGATAAAAGCGCTTTAGCAATATTGTCCATGATATTTTCCAAGTGACTTTTTTTAACATCCAGTCTCAAAAGTTCACTAACTAAATCCTTTCTTTATCCTAAATGCAGTTTTTAAGGCAAAATCTTCTTGATTAATGGTTCATAGAAAATTCCTCAAAAAATCAGTACCCTTCACTAATTCAAATTATCAGAGGAACACCAATCTCAAATGAGAAAATTTTAAAACTGCGGAATAATTGTAGACTTATTACTCTCAAATGCTGTATTATCATTCATCCATGCAACAACCCCTTTTGTATCCCTTTCCAGACTTCATAAACCCAAAGATGGACAGGACAAAATTCCTATGCTTAAAGAATCTATAATCTGTTGGAGGAGGCAAACATGCTACTTCATGACTGCAACTAAAGAAACACTGGATGAGGGAATCACTAACTCTATCTGGGAGGTTCAAAAGAGGCTTTACAGAAGAGCAGTTGTCTGAACTAAGATTTGGAGAACTGATAGCAGTTCCCAAGCAAAACAAATGTAGCAAAAGCAAACCCAATGGTCAGGAGGAGTAGAGAGCACTCTGGGAACTGCACATAATCTATCACGGCTAGCACCCAAGTTCTTTATGGAGTATGATCAAAGCTGTCAAGAGATACTGGGAATGCTCTTATGTGCCTTGATAAAAAGTTTCAACTTTATCCTGTGGACCTGAGAGCCACCAGAAAGGAAGCGACAAGGTCAGAACTGATTTCTGAAAAGATCATAACAAGGTGAGGACAGCAGATTGGAATTGGGAGAAGCTGAAAGACTGATGTTCTACAGTTACGGTGATTATATCTAGATGTCCCAGCAGGAAACAGGACATTCTCCTAGAACATTTGGATAAGTTGCCTGGCTTAATGAAGGTCTGGGGTTTATTTTAAACAGGACACATAAACTGCTACTATTATATTGAGTTATAAAAGGCCATGGAGAACAACTCCTAATTTTATAGAGAAATCAACTGGGGCCTAAGGAGAGAAAGTGGAGTGCTTAAGTGACACATTTGTTCGGGAAAACCAGGACAAGCACTCAGGCTTCACACATCCAGCCCTTATCATTCTCCACTGCTCTAAGATTGCTCTTATTTGTTTGTAAAAGGCTGTTTTTATCATGAGAGCAATTAAATGCTTCTTTATGCAGCTTTTTTTCTCCCATCATTCATCTGACATTCTGTTTACCCAATTAATTTTCACTGTGTATGAAGAAAGTCTTTTCAAAGCAAAGGTAAATTTCAGGTTAGGCCTTTATCAGCCTGTTGGCTGATTCCTAATTAACTGAGAAGAAATGAATAGGGGTTTATTGTTACTGAGCTTTTCAAAGCCCTCTGCTTAGACTGGATTACCAAGCACTTGGCAAGAGAAACACATGTTTCATCTTCCTAGAATCTGGAATTGACAATGGACAAATGACAGACAGCAAGAAAAATGACACTAAATTGCAGGACTCCATCCTGGCATGGCATTTTCCGAATGCCTTACTAAATGCTGTCATGATGTAAGGGAACACTCCAGAAAATAGCATTGCTGGGGCAATATCTGAGCCCAAACTTCATTTTGGTGACCTCCCTTTATGTATCTCTGAATTGAATAGTTTTGAAAACCTGAGTGTTAGGATAGGTCAGAATTGCATCCCCAGAGAGGAAGAAATCAATGGCAACTGTATTGTCATTGTAATTCTCACTCACATAGCTATGGGGCTGGCTATGATTCTGTACAAGTGAGAAGTAATGAGGCTACCACAATCTCAAATGCCTTATAAACTGGTATTATCATAAAAGAGAGAGAGAAAGAAAGGAAAGAGAGTGAGAGACAGACACAAGGAGAAAGGGATTAAGCACTACATAAATCCTTTGAAAGTTGCGGAACAGTTTCAGAGAATAAAAAATAAGGGTGGTGATTAATGTGTCCGAGATCACTTGGGAAAGACATCTGCTCCTGAACTTACTCTCTCTATGAGACCACTCATCTCCAAAGCTCTAGTTTTCACAAGTAGGTACCTTCCTTAGAGTGACTTTCAATGCTTTATTCAAAGGCTATACTCAGTCTGAGTGTTGGGGGGATAGGCGGGGCGATTGCTTATCTGGAGAGTTTGGGAAAAGGAGTTCCACACAGCCTCTTCCTCCTTTTTTTTTTTTTTTAGTTGGAGTCTCACTCTGTCGCCCAGACTGGAGTGCAGTGGCCGCTCCCGGCCACCGCAGCCTCAACCTGCTGGGCTCCGGCGATCCTTTCGCCTCAGCCTTCCAAGTAGCTGGAACTACAGGCGTGCACTACCACGCCCGGCTAATTTTTTGATTTATTGTAGAGATGAGGTCTCACCAAGTTGCCCAGGTGGGTCTCGAACCTGCGGGCTCAGGCAATCCACTCACCTCAGCCTCCCAAGGCGCGGGATTACAGGCTGAATCACTGAGCCCGGCTCTTCCTTTTCTTTATGACAT
>CAUYQG010180593.1:0-26905 GCA_963574415.1 Tarsius wallacei | reverse complement strand
GATGAGGTGTGCCCCCCCCTTCCCCAGGTGGATATCGACTACCGTCAATCCCCGCTATCCCCCCCCCCTCCCGCCCTGGAGTTTCCTGCTATTTTCAATCTCTTTACTACAGTAATATGGTAGTTATTCAAGGTCCACTTTTGGTGGGAATGTAAACTAGTACAGCCTCTGTGGAAATCAGTGTGGTGATTCCTAAAACTCCTAAAAATTGACCTTCCATATGATCTCGCAATCCCCCTACTGGGAATATACCCGGAAGAACTCAGGTCACTCTATAAAAAAGATACCTGCACACATATATTTATCACAGCATTGTTCACAATAGCAAGGACATGGAACCAACCGAGCTGCCCATCAAAAGAGGACTGTATTAAAAAAATGTGGTACATACACACAATAGAATATTACGCAGCTATAAAGAACAAAATCATGAACTTCGCAGCAACGTGGATGGAATTAGAGCTTATAATACTGAGTGATCTCTCAGTATTATAAAGAGGTGTGCACCACATTTTCTTTATCCAGTTTACCTTCAATGGGCACCTGGGTTGGTTCCATGTTTTTGCCATTGTGAACAGTGTGGCAATGAACATATGTATGCAGGTGTCTTTTTGGTAGAGCACTTTGTTTCTCTGGGTATATTTCCAGAAGTGGGATGGCTGGATTGTATGGAAGCTCAATTTTTAGTTCTTTATGAAGATTCCACACTGCTTTCCACAAATGTTGAACTAGCTTGCATTCCCACCAACAGTACAGAAGAGCTCCCCTTTCTCTGTGGCAGCGCCAGCACCTGTTGTTTTAACTTTTTAATTACAGCCTTCCTTACTGGTATTAGGTGGTATCTTGTTTTAGTTTTGATTTGCATTCCTCTGAAGATTAGTGAGGCTGAGCATTTTTTCATGTGTTGGTTGGCTGCATAAATGTCTTCCTCTGAGCAGTGTCTGTTCATGTCCTTTGCCCACTTTTTAAGGGGTTGTCTTTTTCTTGTCAATTCCTTTGAGTACCTTGTAGATCCTGGATGTAAGACCTTTGTTGGATGCGTAACTTGCAAATATGTTTTTCCCATTCCATGTGTTTACTCTTTACTCTCTTGATTTTTTTTCTGTGCAAAAATGTTTTAGTTTGATAAGGTCTTACCTGCCAAGCTTAGCTTGTACTGCATTTGCTTTTGAAGACTTGTTCATGAGTTTTTTGCCTACTCTGATGTCCAGGAGGGTGTTTCCTAGGTTTTCTTCTAAGATTCTTACAGCTTTGGGCTTCACATTTAAGTCCTTGATCCACTTTAAGTTAATTTTTGTATATGATGGTGAGTAGGTGTATAGTTCATTCTTCTGTGTGTGGTCAGCCAGTTTTCCCTTTCATGCTACCTGTGGGCTGAGTGGTTAATCGTATTCACTCTGGAATCAAGACTGGTGGAAGTTGCATCTAAATATTTTCTTCAAAAATCATAGGGTGACCAAACCACGTTGGTTTGCCTGAGCCTTTCCAGGGTTTACCACTGAAAACCCTGCATCGCAGGAACCCCATAGCCCAACCGGGGCAGTTTTCCCTGGGGCGGTTTTGGTTTTAAAACTAAAAATTCCATGCCCCAAGAACTCTATCTGTTCTGGGAAAATTAAGGTGGTTGGTCACGTCCACACCATCACAGCAGTAGTGGGAAGGAAACTGGACTTTTTAGGTATCTTCCTGATAGTGATGTAGGCCACTTCCCTTTCTCTCATTGGCTGATGCAAGTCACATGGCTACACCTAAACTCAAAGTGGGCAGCAAAGAGCAACTGACTTTATGTCTGTGAGGTAGAGAGTCGTAAATACTCAGTGAACACCACAAAAGACTGACACACTAGCTTTTGCCTAAGCAGAAAAAACATTTTGATATGCAGCTGGTCAGACTTTTCATCTATAAAAGAAATGGTGGTGGCTTAAGGTACTACAACACATAAAAAGTTGAACAAATAAAATCAATATAAGATGATAAAAGTAGATGGTTAGAAGGAGATCCTGAGAATAAATCAGATACAGAGGATAACAGGATCTGCTTTTGAACTATAAATTCAGCAGCAAATGCCTCCTTGGTTTTAGTCAGCATATATACACCTGCATGTGGTAGCAGAGAGGAATACTAGATCTGCTACTTTCTGAGAATCAAATTTTGAAGAACATAAGGGCAATGCATGCAACTTAATCACCAGTGGAAAGTGTTCCCTCTGAGCTCAGTGAATGTGAGAACAAACTTTGAGGATTCCCAAGTCTACCAGTTAGGGTGTGGGCTCAGGATGGCATTCATGTATGTAGTCATCTATTCACTTAGTCAACACAGATTTATTGAATGACAAACACTGTGATGGGGACTAGGAATGTAGAGTGATAGAAAATATAGCAGAGAGGGCAAGGAAGAGGCAGGTAGACTTTTGAATCTGGTCAAAGGGAAATTTTCTGGGAGGAGGATCATACGAGGAGGGACCCCAATAAGCCAGAATTATTTTTTTTGGAGGGTGGGTCCCTTGTAGTACAGGCTTCTCCCACTATGTGAGTGTTCTAGGAACCCATTGGCATCAGTACCAGCTAGTGTTGTGAGCGACTGATCAGCTTCAGTGAATACTTTTTTGGAGATTTCTTTCAATGCATTTGCCCATTTCTTTTTCTTTCTTTATTTTTTTTGAGTTGGAGTCTCACTTTGTCACCCAGGCTGGAGTGCAGTGGCACACTCATGGCCACCCCAGTGTTGACTTGCTGGGCTTCGGCCATCCTTCTGCCTCAGCCTTCCAAGTGCCCATTTCATGTTGGGTGATTTATGAGTACACCTGTACAGACTGTGCTGAGTGTTAAGCAGTTTTTGACCAAAACCAGCATGCCCCTCATGCCCCACCCTCCTTATTCACCCAATCTCACCTTGAATGACTTTTTTCTTTTTGTTTTCCCGGATGAAAAAATATCACAAAAGGAACCTCTTTGCCAATGTGGAAAAGGTAAAACAAAAATGACAGAAGCACTAAAAGGCATCAAAACTGAAGAGTTCAAAAACTGTTGAGAGTATGTTGAAGGTGACTGAAGTTTAAACAAATAAGAGAAAAAACACAATTTTTTTTGATTCAAAGGATTTTATTTTTTAAATTTTTATTATAAAGATGTGGGGTATAATTCAGGGTTAGGTATATAAACATTGATCATGCAGGTACCCTTTATTTTTTATAAATAAATTGTTTTATTTTGGGTCTTCCTTCATGCAAGCTAAAACCTAAAGGGCAGAAAGGAGCTGATGAATGGAAGAGCTGGTGGAATATCTTTATGGCCACAAGGGTCAGCAAGTGCAAAGACACCGCAGCTCAGAAGAGAAACCAAGTGAAGCTCACGTGGCCAGGGGGTAACCAGGGAAAACCAGCACAAGGGGTGGGAAAGGAGGTGGGAGCTACACCGGGGTGAAGAGTTTGCACTTTATTCTGACAATAGAGAGATTTTGATTCGGGGTATTACATGATCTGCTTTCTGTTTTTCAAATAACAATCTGATTGCTGTTTGGAAATTAGTTGAAAGAGAGCAAGAATGAAGGCAGGGAAACCAGTGATGACCCATTTTTAACAATCATGATAGGCTGGCATGGTGGTTCATGCCAGGAATCCCAGCACTTTGGAGGCTGAGGTGAAATAATTGCTTAAGCCCAGGAGTTCAAGACCAGCCTGGGCAACATAAAAAAATTCACTGGGCGCAGGACCTCCTGAGCCCACCAGGTCAAGATTGCAGTGTTGTGATGGTGCCACTCATTCCATCCTGGGTGACCAAGTGAGACGTTGATTCAAAAAAATAATAATAAAATAACAATAATCATGACAAAACAATGGTACTTGACCAGGGGCTAGAAGTGTCAATGGTGAGAAGAGGGTGTATTTCAGATATAAGCAGAACTAGCAGCATTGAACTTGATGGATGAAAAGGCAAAAGAAACAAGGATCAAGAGTGACTCTCTGATTTCTGGCTCGAGCAACTGAATGAATGGATGGACGACATTACTGATCAATGGAAAACTCGGAAGAAACAAGGTGACTGGGAAAATGAGAATTCTTAGGCAGTAGATTGATATACCTGTTGGACGTCCAAGTGGGTATGTCAAGGACAAACTTGGTAGGTGGGGCTGGTGCCCCAGAGAGCAGGCAAGGCTGGAGCAAAACCTTTATGAGACATCCACATGGTGGTGGCATTTAAAGGTAGGAGAGTGATCAAGGTCACCTAGGGAGAGAGTATAGATGCAAAAGAGAAGCAGGTCCTGCATAAATGAAAGTACTCTAACACTGAGAAATTTTATAGAGAAGGAGACACAAGGCAAGACCTACCAAGAAGTGATGCTGGAGACGCAGTGCGTCAGATGACAAGGGCGAGCCTGTTTCAAGGAGGTGCAGGGGTGGTGGGTAGCTGTGCTACTGCGGCTGCAAAGTTCAGTGAAAAAAGGACAAAAAAGAGCCACCCAGTTTTGCCATGTGCAGACTTCGACAAGCATGATGTCTGTGGAGTGGGTGGAGGAATGAGTGGAAAATCGGAAATTGGAGTCAGTTGGGTATAGATAAGGGTCTCCAGGCATGAATGAATCATATTAAATAGTAAACAGCTGTAACATAATTAAATTGCAACTTCATATACTAGAGTAAATGGAAAATTTACCAGTTCATAATTACATTACTTATCTCTAGATGAAAATTAATTACCAGAAGGTGACAGTGTGAGCAGAGAACCTAGAAAAGGGAACAGAAGTCCAGGGATCTGGTATTGTTAGTCCAACAGGCTCAAAGGGAGCATGACAATGAACCTGGAGGGAAGAACGGCTTTCATCACGATGGGGCTGGTTTGACTAAAGGGCAAGGAGAATCTTTATGGTTCTCAATTATCCCTTTGCGTTCATTTCTTGACTACCAGACAACTTTTTCACAAATAATTCCATATCCTACAGTGACTTGATACCAGAGAGAAAGGAAAGAGTCAGTGGAAAGAAAGAAACAAAGAGAACTTTGGATGAGCAGAAGTGGTAGAAAAGCCACAGATGAACAGATTTATTTTGGAGATAAGAGACTTCTTTTGTTATTACCACCATTAGTTTTTTTAGAGACAAGATCTCACTCTGTCACCTGGGCTGGAGTGCAGTGGCATGATCATAGTTCACTGCAACCTTGAATTCCTGGGCTCAAGTGATCCTCACACCTCGTCTCCTGAGTAGCTAGGACTACATGTGTGCACCACCCCAACCAGCAAATATTTAATTTCTCTCTCTCTCTCTTTTTTTTTTTTTTTTTGGTAGAGATAGGGTCTAGCTATATTGTTCAGCCTGGTCTCAAATTTCTGGTTTCAAGTGATCCTCCTGCATCCCAAAGTGCTGGATTACAGATGTGAGCCACTGTGTCCAGCCAATTTTTTTTTTCCTAAGAGAGAAATATAGAGATATCAGACACAGCAAGATACATAGCAAGTGACAATGTATGGGTCCTCTTGGATGCCTTATTAATCGGCTAGGGCTGCTCAACCCAAATACCACAGACTGGGTAACTTAAACAACAGATTTTTCTTTTTTTCCCTCGCTGTTCTGGAGCCTGGAAGTCCAAAGTCAAGGTATGGGCAAACTTTGTTTTCGGCAAGCCGTCTCTTCTGTCTTGCAGACTGCTGCCTTTTCCCTTAGTCCTCCTGTGACATTTACCCTGTGCATGTGTACAGAAAGAGAAATCTCTGGTATCTCTTCCTCTTCCTTTTTTTTTTTTTTTTGAGTCCGAGTCTCACCCTGTTGCCCAGGCTGGAGTGCAGTGGCACGATCATGGCCAATGCAGCCTTGACCTCCTGGACTCAAGTGATTCTTCCTCCTCATCGTTCCAAGTAGCTGGAACCACAGGCATGAGCTACCACACCTGGATAATTATTTATTTATTTATTGTAGAGATGAGGCCTTGCCAAGTTGCCCAAACTGGTCTCGAATCCCTGGGCTCAGGTGATCGTCTCATCTCCACCTCCTAATCTCCTCCTCTCTTGCAAAGACACCAGTCCTATCAGATTAGGGCCATCCTTCTGACCTCATTTAACCTTAATTACCTCCCTAAACGTTCTATCCTCAACAATTGTCACAGTGAAGGTTAAGGCTTCAATATGTGAATTTTTTTGTTTTTGTTTATTTTGTTTTTTTTTGAGTTCGAGTCTAACTCTGTCTCCCAGGCTAGAGTGCAGTGACATACTCACGGCCACCCCAGCATCGACCTGCTGGGCTCTGGCCATCCTTCTGCCTCAGTCTTCCAAGTAGCTGGGGACTACAGACACACGCTACCACGCCCGGCTGATTTTTTTTTTTTTTTTATTGTAGAGACAAGATCTCGCCAAGTTGCCCGGGCTGGTCTCAAACTCGTGGGCTCAGGCAATCCACTCGCCTCGGCCTCCCAAAGTGCTGGGATTACAGGTTGAGTCACCGAGCCCCACCCAATATGTGAAGTTTGCAGGGATACAATTGAGTCCATAATACATGGTTTTACTTTCCTTACAAAGGGTGGGTGCAGCCTCTGCTGGCTTTAGGTATCAAATGAAAGAACCATGCATCCGTTCATTGCAGTTTGAGTCCCAAGTAAGACAAGGCAACCTGCGAGTGGGAATCTATGAAAATGCCAGGGTAAACAGTTTGGTATTGGAGCGATAGACAATATAAGAATGTTTGGGAGGGTGGGGTGAGGGAAGGGAACAGACAATATTGAAATACTTGACTGTTAGATTTAAACTAATGCTGTCCTAATTTTTTCATGTCATGGATGGAAAATAACATAGAAATGGCAATTTTTGTGGCATTTGAGGCATGGAAAAAATTTTTAAATTATTTTTTAGTAATATATACTATATGAGAATGATAAATAGCAAATATTATGGAAGATATTAACTATCGAATTTGCATACAATCCTAAATAAGTTATTTTAAAATATTTTAGTGAAAACCTTCAGTTTGTTTTCATAAGCGTATATATATGAAACTCATAAGCATATTTTTAATATCATGATTATTTTCCTCCTAGATTGGCCATATACAATTTCTGATCGAGACTTTTAGGCCGGGTGCGGTGACTCATGTCTGTAATCCCAGCACTTTGGGAGGCTGAGGTGGGAGAATTGTTTGAGTCCAGGCGTTTGAGACCAGCCTGGGCAACATATCAAGACCTTGTCTCTACAGAAAAATAAAAAAATTAGCTAGGTGTGGTGGCATGTGCCTGTAGCCCCAGCTACTTGGGAGTCTGAGGAGAGGAGGATCACCTGAGCCCAGGAGGTTGAGGATGTGATGAGCTGTGATTGTGCCGCTGCACTATAGCCTGGGCAACAGAGTGAGACCCTAACTCAAAAAAAGAAAAATACTTTTAGTCTATTTAAATTCTTCTAGTTATTATTGATGAGGAATGTTATTCACACAAGTATGTAATTAAAAAATTAAGATGTAGTGGGAATCTGCCAGGGGTGTGGGGACATACCTCATCAACAAGGGTACCTGCATAATGAACATTTATATACCTAACCCTGAATTGTACTCCACATCTTTAAAATTAACAAAAAATCCCCCCTATTAAAATGAATTCTACAGGATAATTAAATTTTACAAGAGTTGAAATCAGTTTTAAAAACGTAAAAACAGCTGTATCTTTTCTTTTCCACAATGTAATGTTGGAATTGTTTTTTAAATAGTGAAGAATTTGAATCTAATGAAACTTTTCCAGACCTGGTATTTAACTGCATGTGCATTGTTAAAGGAATCATCCTGTAGCTTGGTGGTCAGAGAAAAGGCAAATTAGCCATGAATATTACTTATGATGACAGGTTTTCAGAGGTGGCCTCCAGCAGTGCCTGCCTGACTTCCTCACTCCCACCTCTCTGGAGTGTGGGCTGGCTTACTTGGACACTTGGAGCAGAAACTCCTTTGGCAGCTTCCTGGCTTGTTTGTGAGTCATGGGCAGTAATTGAATGCCGACACATATTTTGAGACTGTCCAGGTGATAGAACACATCCTCATCTGCACCCATCATTGTGTGACAGAACAGAGGCACCGAAGTTTACTCATCACTTCTTGTGGGCGTCACTTGGACTGCTCTCTGAGGAGCCCCAGAAGAGGCTGCTTTCTGCCAGACATGAATGGGGGTGCTATGGTAGATCCATGTCCCAGTGTGTCTCCCAAAATTTATCCTTTTAAAAATTTTTATGTTTTATAGAGACAAGGTCTTGCTATGTTACCCAGGCTGGTTTTGAACTCCTGGCCTCAAGTCATCCTCCCGCCTCATCCTCCCAAAGTGGGATTACAGGTGTGAGCCACTGCACCCACTTTAAAAAATATATATATTTTTGTAGAGACAGGGTCTCACAATGCTGCCCAAGTTAGTCTCAAACTCCTGGCCTCAAGTGATTCTCTCACCTTAGCCTCCCAACGTACTGGAATTACAGATGCGAGCTACTATGCCTGGCCCAAATTTAAAGAAAGCAGCATGTCAGGGAGCTCTGCTTAAGTTTTATAAAGAGGTGTGTAAAATCAGAAGAGAGATATTGGTTTTAAAGAACTGGGAGAAGCTGTGATAAAGAAAAAGAGCAGGTTCATTAATTTAGAGCTTAAATTCTGAAAAGTCTATCTGTTTTTTTTGTATCATATAAACACGCAAAATGCAATATTTATTTAGACCAGTGAATGATCCAGCTCTGTCTTTGTATACTGACACCAATAAATATCTTATAGAAGAACATAATTCTCTTTATGCAAGGACTACAACCAACTTTGCTCAGCTAGGCATGGTGGCTCACGCCTATAATCCCAGCACTTTGGGAGACAGAGGCAGGAGGATCGCTTGAGCCCAGGAGTTCGAGACCAGCCTGGGAAATAGTGAGTCCTCTTCTCTACACAAAAATCACAAAATTACCTAGGTGTTATGGTGCATGCCTGTAGTCCCAGCTACTCAGGAGACTGATGCAGGAGGATTGCTTGAACCCAGGAACTGGAGGCTGAAGTGAGCCATGATCATGCCTGCCTGAGTGACAGAGTGAGACCCAGACACCCCCCTCCAAACAAATGTATTAACAATCTAGTCTAGATTAGACATCTACACATTTGTGCCATCCTTCTTGAATCTACTGAAGTACTCTTCTTGGTAGTAGCCAATATAATTTTAACACAGCTTTACTGAAATATGATTCCCGTACCATACAATTCACCTGTCTAAAGTGTACAGTTCAATGGTGTTTTGTGTATTTACAGATATGTGCAACTATCACCACAGTCAACTTTAGAACATTTTCATCACTTCATAAAAAGCCTGCCTCTGCACCCTTAGCTGTTACCAGCCGACTCCTCCAACATTCCCTTTGCCCTAAGCAATTACTGATCGACTTTCTGCCTCTACAGATTTGCCTATTTTGGCCTTTCATGTGAATGGAATCATGTAATATGTGAACTTCTGTGACTGACAACTTTCACCTAGTATAATGTTTTCAAGGTTTCTCTAAGCGGTGCATGTTCAATTCCTTTATTTCTTTTAATGGTCAAAAAATATTCCCTATTACGGACAGACTACATTTTTTTTATCCATTTGTCCACTGACGTTTTTGGGTGGTTTCCATCTTTTGGCTCTTATGAATAGTGCTGCAGTAAAAATTCATGTGTGAGTTTTTGTGTAGGCATATTTTTTCATTTTCCTCGGGTATACCTCTAGGTCATACGGTAACTCTGTGTATAATCATCTGAGGAACTGCCAGACTGTTTTCCAAAGCGGCTACACCATTTTACATTCCTACCAGCCACATATGGGGTCAGATTTCTCCATATCCTTGCCAGCACTTACTGTATGATTGTTCTTCTAGCCCTCCTAGTAGTTGCCAAGTGGTATCTCATTGTGGTTTTGATTTATATCTCACTGTTGAATCAAATGTTAAGCGTTTTTCTTTTTCTGTTAAGTGTTTTTCATAGGCTCATTGGCCATTTGGATGTCTTCCTTGGAGAAATCTCTTCAGATCCTTTGCCCAATTTTTAATTGTTATTTTTCTTGTTATTATTGGGTTGTAAACATTTTAATATATTCTAGATATAAGCTCATTATCAGATATATGATTTTCCAATATTTTCTCCTATTGGGTGAATTGTTTTCACCTTTTTGATGGTGTCCTTTGAAGCACAAATGGGTAATTTTGATGAAGTCCAATGTATCTTTTTAAAAAAATTTTTGTTGCTTATGATTTTGGTGTCATATCTAAGACTTCTTCACCAAATCTAACTTCATAAAGATTTACTCATATGTTTCCTATGAGTTTTATAGGTTAGCTCCTACAATTAAGTCTTTGATCCACTTTGAGTTAATTTTTGTATTTGTTGGGATGCAGTACTTTTTTAAATTAAAAAATTGTTTTCCTCTCCTAGAGTTTAACACAAGTTCAGGGTGTTTGATCACCTCCCATTTACCCTATTGGTAGGGGAGCAATCCCCTAGCCTAAGTATTATGAGATAGTAAACACTAGACAGATGAAGTTAAATAGAAGTTTATCAGTTAATCAGAAACATAGCCCCAGAGGACAATACAGCATGTCACATATAAGGCAGGGCCACATGGGGGGTTGCACTTGGGAAGAAAAAGCAAGCAGAGGTATGAACACCAGGCTTTATAGTCATGAGAGGTTAAGGTAATCCTTGGTACCCATGGGAGAGTGTGGTTGACTTGTTTGAATTTCACAGGTTGACGGGAGAGTAAAACCATTAAGGTTGAGGATTGGGTCCCATCTGGGTCAGCAGATAGGGAAACTAGCCAAGTGGGGTGCCTTTCTTGCTGTGTGGGGGATCATGTCTAGTGAGATCCAGGGATTCCCATGGTTAAGACTTCGGGGTCCTATGAAGCTTAATGTTGTCAAGGCAGCACATGAAATGTTAGACCTTACGTACAAAGGGTCCAACATGGCTGTTCAATAGTCCCATCACCATTTGTTGTTAAGCCTATTCTTTCCCTACTGAATGGTCTTGATACCCTTGTCGAAAATCAGTTGACCCTTGGCCAGGTATGGTGACTCACACCTATAATTCCAGCACTTTGGAAGACTGAGCAGGGAGGTTTGCTTGAGCCCAGGAGCTCAAGACCAGCCTAGGCAACATAGCGAGACCTCATCTCCACAGTAAATAAAAAAATTAGCCAGGTGTGGTGGTGCAGACCTGTAGTCCCAGCTACTCAGGAGACTGAGGCAGCAGTATTGCCTGAGGCCAGTAGGTCAAGGTTGTGGTGAACTGTGATCAGGCCACTGCACTCCAGCCTGGGCGGCAGATCCATTGATGTACAGGTTTATTTCTGAACTTTCAATTCTAGTCCATTTATCTATATGTCTATTCTTACTCCAGTACACACTGTCTTGATTTCTGTAGCTTTGTAGTAAGTTTGGAAATCAGGAAGTGTAAGTGCCACTACTTTGTTCTTCTTTTTCAGGATTGTTTGGGCTAAGAAGCCAATATTTTTTGGAGGTCATTTTGGGATTCCAGAATAAGTGAATTGAGATTCCTGTAGAAGAAGAAATAGCTATTATAGATTTAGAAAGGGTCTGCTTCTATTTTATAAATGTTCAAGAGAGTAGCAGCTTTAAAAAGGAGTTACATAGACTAATAGAGATTAATCCTTTCATAAGGCAGAATTAGTCTTGAATAATAAAGTGATATTAAAGTGGGATATGTCCAAATAATATAGTCCTTACATCCTTATATATTGGTGTCATTTTAATAGTTGTGAGACTAATTAGTTCTATTCACTAAGTATTTCCAGATGCAAATAGAATTACTTGAGGTGACTTGCATTTGGATGAAGATATATGGACAGAAATGATGCTAGTCACTTCTAAATAGAAGCTGCAAGAACCAATGCACATTTTACTATCTTCTCTTTTTCCTGCCCTGGAACATGGCCACATATAGATGGACTTCCCTTAGCTAGATTTCCTGAGGGAGGAGAATACAGCACAGAGTCCATCCCTGACCCCTACCCAGCCTTATTTATAACGAACAGGTAGCATGTGTGAGGAAGAAACCACTATTGTTTAAGACCCTGGGTATTTGATTGTTACCAAATTTGTTACCAAAAAATAAACAAGTCTGTCCTATAGAAAACTGGTATCAGAAGCAGAAGCTGCCATACAAATCTAAAATATGTGGCATTGGATTGAAGATTTGAAGACAGCCTACAGAAAATGATTGCTGAAGACCGGAAAGATAGCACTCCATGTAATGTTGTGGCAAAACTCTTGGGGAAAATGTTATGTGCAATGAATATGAAGAAAAATTATAAACCAAATGAAATTGTTACTCTTGGAAAAGAGGTTTTAAGCAAAGTATTAGTAATGTAAGTTGGTTTTTATTGATTACATTTGACAAGGCATTACAAGATAGAGACAAATTCAGAAAAGAATTGGCCTGCTTACACACAAAGATTAAAGAGAATAAATTCAGAATTTCAGAAACTTCCAGACCTGAACAAGGAGTTGCTTCTCAATCTCAACTAGTAAACACAAAATGACATGACCATTAAAATTCAACCATATGATAAGGATCAAACCAAGTGTTTGCTTGTTATACCCATTGCTAAAACTCATGAATGCCTTAAGGGAGCGCTCAGCAAATCCTTTAAATTGGACAACATGGTTCAGCAAAAAGAGATTAAAGTTGTTATCCTCTAGTCTTGATAGGCTCATGGAATACATAATTACTTTAGAGGTGAGTCTGGTATGGTGGCAAGAAAGCAACACAAAACAAGTAACAAATCCAAGAAGGATGTCTAGAAATGAGCTATGGTTGTGATTCTTGGTACATAGAAATAACTAAAATCAAATGGATAGAAGGATTACTATGTTTGTAAGAAAGTCATACTGATAAACCTTTAGACTGTAGTAAAAAAAAGTCTGTGACTGTTTGAGGCTTAAAATAATGCCATTCATGGACAGGAGAAAGCAACTTGGACTTCAAGTGAGATTCTTTATATGTGGTCAAACAAACTATGGGAAAAGAATAATGTCCCAGAGTATGGATCCAGGAACCATAAAGAAAAATGGGAAGGGTGTTACTTTCAGGAAGTAAAATCAGGGACTACTCAAAAATCATTTTTCATGTATAATGGGATCCTCACAATTTGGCCCTTCAGGTTTGAGGACTGCTAAGGATCAATGTCTTCTACAGTATGTTTTTCAATTTTTCACTTTCTGAGTATATTTATTTTGGTAATCCTGTCCTACCTGGCTGTTGTATGTTAGGTTTGTGGCACAGATAACTTGCCTTTTTAGCTCTTCGGCCTACGAGCAAAAGAAGCCACAACCAGGGCTTTATATGAACCCGACATACAGAGACTTTTGCAAATCACCCAGAGATCCTGAACTCTGAGCTTGATGCCATGACTTTTGGATGTCTTGTGGGGAGGTAGTGAGTATATTTTGCCTGTGGAGGAATAATAAACAGGATATTCGATGAGGTGTAGGGTGTGTTATGGTAGTCATTATTTCTGTTCACCAGATCTTTCCACATCACTCCTTTTTTGTGTACATGGGAGGACAGCAGTTTCTTGTACCTTTGAAGTTGGATGGGACAATGTCTCTTGCTTTGGTTAGAGAAATGTGAGTGGTAACATGTCATTTCTGAGTACAATTTTATTTTATTTTTATTTTTTTGAGTCAGAGTCTCATTGTTGCCCAGGCTGGAGTACAGTGGCACACTCATGGCCACCACAGTCTTGACTTTCTGGGCTTAGGCAATCCTTCCATCTTAGCCTTCCAAGTAGCAGGAACTACAGGTGCACACCATCACGCCTGGCTAATTTTTTTTCTTTTTTTGATTTATTGTAGAGATGAGGTCTTGCCAATTTGCCCAAGCTGTTCTCGAATCTTGGGCTCAGGCAATCCTCTCGCTTCAGACTTCCAAAGTGTTGAGATTGTAGGCGTGAGCCACCATGCCCGGTGAATACACTTGTAAGACATACTGTATAACTTGCTACTTTCACTTCATCTTGGTTTGTAACATGGAAATGGAACCTCTTTCTGCCTGAAGCCCTGTGGGACAACACCACCAGCTGACCTGTGATCAACTGTAGCAAGAGCATTGCTGTTGTTGCAGGACTACCTTGCCCACAACAGTCTTTGGTTTGGCAACTCTTAGAAATTTTTTTTGGAAATATGAAACTATAAAGTAAGTTGAACTCATCTTTGCTCCTCCAAAAATGTCTAGACTCTGGTAGAAAATCTAAGCACCGTTGAAAAACATTACATTGAACTTGTGTGTTGTAGCTTCTGAGGTATTTACTGACCATCCTTATACAATCAACAAGTTTTAGCTTTCCTGCCATTAGCTGGGTTTGGCATAAACCAGAAGATCTGAAACTTAAGATGGGGTCTTGGCAGGGTGCGGTGGCTCAAGCCTGTAATCCCAGCACTTTGAGAGGTCAAGGTGGGAGGATTGCTTGAGCCCAGAATTTAGAGACCAGCCTGGACAATATGATGAGACCGTGTCTCTCTTAAAAGTTACAAAAGTTAGCCGGATGTGGTAGCACACACCTGTAGTCACAGCTACTCGGAGACTGAGGTGGAAGGATCGTCTGACCCAGGAGGTTGAGGCTGTGGTGAGCTGTAATCACTATACTCCAGCCTAGGTGACAGAGTGAGACCACAACTCAATTAAAAAAAAAAAGACTATATCTGAGAATTGGAAACATTTTTCTACCTAACTTTAGAGTTGAGTGAACTAGGAACAATTCAGGGTAGCTTTATAAAACCAGATTCAATATGAACCTAGGGATGAGTTATCACCATGCTAACTGAAAGTGAGAAAACAGCAGACCAGGCAACAATTGCTATATTTTTATTTTAACATTCAATGGGAGTTAAATACAAACGTATACAGATCACAGCAGTAATTTATAGTGCTAAATTCTTTAGCATTTTATTGAATGAATATTTATATCTAATACTTTATATAGAATAAAAATTCCACTACATTTACTATGTAAATTAGTTAAAAAACAATTTAGTTGTTACAGCTATAAACAGAGATGACAAATTCAAGCTGATTTGGAAAATTATTTAATCAGTGAGAGACAGAATGTGTGCAAATGAAAAGGGAATGTCATGTTGTATAAATCAATTTCAAACTGAGATAATAGAATTTCTACACACACTTTCCTGTAAACATCAACAATGCAAAAGTTAAAGCCACATCTTTATATTATATTACACTATGATGGCACTTTTCAAGGGTATGTTAATATAAGTTACAGAAAATTAGACTCCATGTGTAAAACTTTACCAGAATGAGACTTGGAAGAAAAAGCCACAAGTTTGTATTTTTTTCCTTCAGTTAGTTTTACTGCATGTTAGGTACCTGAATCCCAGCGGGGCCTCCAAAATGTTAGGTCAGACCCACTGGGGGGATAGGGAGGTGCAATCTGGTGCTGCGCAAAAGATGAAAAGAATTGCACAGCAGTCAGATTGGAAAATACAGTTTATTTAGAAAGTAGAGAGAGAGAGAGAGAGAGAGAGAGAGAGAGAGGAGATTCACCTCCCCAAGGTAGGGAAGGGGGCCAAAGCTAGGAAATACGGCGGCCACAACTCAAAGAGCCAGGTGGACACACCAGAGTTTAACAAAGCAATGGTGAATGGCTACTTGAAGTTGAATGCTTTTAAACCTTCCTCTTGATGGGGGCAGGTCGTTAAGGTGATTGGGTGGTAGTCTGTTTCCACATCATCACGAAGGGGCTAGATAAGCACAGGTACCGACATCAAGTGATGGACAATAGCCAGGTGGGTAGGTTAGTCACATGATTGCTGGCATGTTGATGAGGTCTGTGTCATGAAGGTCATAAAGGACTGATTCGGTTAACCTGTTTGCGAAACAAGCTGGAGAGGAGGTTGTAAAACTGGTTCTGTCCTCGGCTAGTGATTAGAGGGCAAGTTAAAGTGAACTGATAGAAAAACATAACAAAGCTAAGCAATATTAAAATGGCTGCTCATTGGGTATATCAATTCTTGGACATGTTACTGCCTATTTGTGTTTTGTATATGGATTTTACATCTAAATTACATATATAAAAAAAGCTAGCATTGATTGATTGATTGATTGAGTAGGGTTATCCCTCTGTCATCTACACTAGAGGGCAGCAGCACAATTACAGCTTACTACAGCCTCAAACTCCTGGGCTCACTCAGGTCATCCTCCCTTTTCCACCTCCTGAATAGCTGGGACTACAGGCACATGCCACCATGCCCAGCTATTTTTTAAAAATTATTATTTCTTATAGAGATGAGGTCGTGCTATATGGTCTAGACTGGTCTCAAACTTCCAGGCTTAAGCAATCCTCCCTTCTAAGTCTTTTAAAGTGCTAGGATTACAGGCATGAGCCCCCATGCCCAGCCAAAAGGTAACATTCATGTGTTTGTCATCATGGGCTGGCCCTGAGTGCTTTATTTATTTTATCTTTATAATTGGTCTATAAGGTAGGCAGGTTAAGTCACCTATCCAAGATTATAATGCTGGACTCTACTAGACAATCTAAACACAGTTGAGATAATTAGTGATGCTGGAATGAATCCTTCTTTTTGATCATAAGACTTATGTTCTTACACCGAATACTTCTGTGTCTCCCATAATAGTCTCATATTAATTTAACTTCATTTCAGAGAACTGTATGGCTCAGAAAGAAGATATAGAAAGTAAAAACTTACTTCAGATTCATTCTGCTCTTGCAAATTAAAATTTTATATGATTTTTTTTCTCCCAGCATACATTTACAAATGTCAATAGATGATTTGACAAGATATCTTAAATCTTCCCTAAGAACAATGAAAACTTTGATGAGATTGGTAGAAGACAGAAAAATGTCCATTCAAATCCAGAAGACTTTTTTAGTTTTTTTAAATCTGGCTTAAAAAAGAGATAACTTGAATGTACTCAGAGGCACACTGTTTCTTTGTTCTGGAAAAACTGCTGTGAGCCATTTTGTTATGTGCAAATGCCAGAGAACTTGGAGGAGTTTGGGGCTGTAAGGGGCTACCCTCTTCTGTAGAGTGAATCAGTGTTTGTCTAGGCTGAGAGCCTTCTCTGTGAGTAGAGGACAGCCTTCTCTGTGGATGTCATAAAGTGAAACCGTGCCTGCTCACGGGTTTGCTGGGACTGTATACTGCTTCATCAGCTGCTGGCAGGCAAGCTACCTCGGAAGGCAGGACGTGTCAATTCACTGGGCAAACACTTGTTGAGAGCATCATCTGCGGGCCAGCAGTAAAAATGATACAGAAATCCATATGGTTTCTCTTCTGGCAGAGGGAGCCAGACAACAACAAATATGGAAAGTGAATTACACATCAGATGTTAAGTGCTGTGGAGAAAAACAAAGTGGAGAAAGGGATAGAGAAGCTTTGGGTGGATTTACAATCCTGTTTATTTATTTAGAAATAAGTTCAGAGTAACAGAAAAAATTTGAGAATAGTACAAGAAATGTTTGTTTTCATGAACCATTTTAAGATAAGTTGCTGTCACTCCTGAATACTTGACTACTCACAAGGACTTTCTCCTACAGAGCCGTAACACAACTATCACAGTCGGGAAATTAACACTGAATCTTCAGAATCATCTCATCCAGTTTCAAAAGTTGTCCCAATAATGTTCTTATTAACAAAAGAATTCCATGTAGGACCATGCATTGCATATAATTGTCTTTTTGGTATCCTTCGATCAAAAAGTTTTTCAGAGTTTCTTTAACTTTCAATCTTGACTTTTTTTTTTTCTGTTTTTGAGTCGGAGTCTCACTCCGTTGCCCAGGCTGAAGTGCTGTGGCACGCTCACGGCTACCGCAGTCTCAGCCTACTGGGCTCAGGAGATCCTTCTGCCTCAGCTTTTCAAGTAGCTGGAACTACAGGCAGTTACCACTATGCCCAGCTAGTTTTTTTGATTTATTGTAGAGACAAGGTCTTACCATGTTGCCCAGGCTGGTCTCAAACTCCTGGGCTCAATCTTCTCCCCTAAGCTTCCCAAAGAGCTAGGATTACAGGTGTGAGTCACTACACCCAGCAATCTTGACACTTTTGAAGATTGCTTACCAGTCCATAAGTTTGTAGACTACCCTACATGGGCTCATCTGATGTTTGTCACAGTTAGATGCTAGTCATACATTTTTGGCAAGAATGCCACATAAGTGATGCTGTGTTCTTTCCACATCCTATCAAGTGATAGGCGATTTCAATTTGTTTCATACCAGGTAATGTTAGCTTTGATCACTTCATTAAGAAGGTATCTAGCAGACATCTTCACTGTAAAGTTATCTTTTTTTCCCTTTGTAATTAAAAGGCATTTTGGGGGGAGGTATTATGAGAGTATGTAAATGTCTCATGCTACACAGATTTACATCCACTGGTTTTAATATCTGTGGATGTTTTGAGACTGGTTATTACTACAATGGTCCATCACATTCACTACATTTATTAGTCATTATTTTGATTTACAGAAGATACTTCTCTTTTCTCCGTTTAGTTATTATTAAAAAATTTATGTCAGGATGAACTCATGGATTTTATGTTATTCAATAGATTCTTTTTTTAGTATTATTACTTTTGATGTTCAAATTTTCTCAGATTTGGTCAGTGGGGGCCCTTTCAAGCTGACTTGTGTGTCATTTTGACAAAGCTCTCATCTTCCAGCAATTCCTTCCTTTTATTTTTATAGACAGGGTCTCGCTCTATTGCCCAGCTGGAGTCCAGTGGTGCCAGTCATGACTCACAGCAACCTCGACCTCCTGGGCTCAAGTGATCCTCTTGCCTCAGCCTCCTGAGTAGTTGTGACTACAGGAACGTGCCACCATGCCTGGTCAAGTTTTTGACTTTTGTAGAGCAAGGTCTTGCTATGTTGCCAGACTGGTATCCAACTCCTGGCCTCGAGCAATCCTCCCACCTTGGGCTCCCAAATGGCTGGGATTAAAGGCATGAGCCACTACTCTTGGCCTGGACTGACCTATTTCATGAAACCGGTTATGCAAAAGGTCATATTGAGCTTAAGAAACTTATATTTATGTCAGTTAACCAAGATTCTGAATGCTCGAAGTAATAGAACATCTATCTGGTCATTTACTTTGCAAGCCACCCCATGTAAATTGTTGAAAAATTGAGTGGGCTTAATTTGCCAGACTCCAGGCAGACAGGCAAAAAGAGAGTATTACTGATGCTCTAGTTTTCTTGCCATTGTAACATTTTATCTCACCCAAATGAATACAACCTCTGACCTTGCCTGTGATGAGTCACTGTCATTACTATGATGACCTGCACGGGCCACGATAGTTCTTAGAGAGTCTACTCTCAGGTTTACACTCAGGCACAAGTGATTCACAGTTTAACTTCTACAGATGCGGCTTTTATGGTTGTCAACTGTAACACGTGCTTTTTATTTTTAATTTTTGTTTACTTGTTTTTTGAGTCAGTCTCACTCTGTCGCCCAGATTGGAGTGAAGTGGCAAGCTCAGGGCCACCGCAGCCTTGACCTGCTGGGTTCAGGCGAGTCTTCCAAGTAGCTGGAACTAGAGGCATGTGCCATCAAGCTTGGCTCATTTTTCTTGGTTTATTGTAGAGACGAGGTCTTGCCAAGTTACCCAGGCTGGTCTGGAACCCGTGGGCTCAGCCAATCCTCTCACCTCGGCCTCCCAAAGTGCTGGGATTATAGGTGTGAGTCACTGCCCGACAACATGTGCTTTTTAGATGATATAAAACCAACAACCATTAACATTTCAGATCATTTCTTTTCTTTCTCTATTTTTTGAGATCTTATAGTAATTCCTTTTTAAAAAATGTTTAGCTCTTGTACTTAATATTATATCACAGGCTGGGCACGGTGGCTTACACATGTAATCCCAGCATTTTGGGAGGCTGAGATAAGAGGATTGCTTGAGCCTAGGAGTTCCAAACCAGCCCCGGCAACATAACGAGAACTCGTCTCTATAAAAAAATTTAAAAAATTACCCAGGTGTGGTGGCGTGCACCTGTAGTGTCAGGTACTTGGGAGGCTGAGGCAGAAAGATTACCTGAGCCCAGGAGGTTGAGGCTGCGATGAGCTGTGATCATGCCATGGCACTCCAGCCTGCACAACAGAGTGGGACTCCTGACCCCTCCCCACCTAAAAAAATTACATTACATCTTAAGCATTTCGTCATAGTTTTGGAAATGTTTTTTTTAAAAAGTAATTTTTAATTGTCCCCAAACATACCCTTGTAGGATGTACCATGAACTATTAAAGTAATCCCTGATTGGTGCATAGCTAGGTTGTTTTTTGTCACTTCTTCCTTTTGAAATTGCCTGACAGAATTTCAAATGAGCAGATACAAGGCTTAAAGAATTGACTCTTGACCACGAAGCCATCGACAGACATCAGAGCCGGGCAAATAAACTGTGCTGTGAGCTCATCTACTGCATGCCTAGACTTCACTGTTGTCTCCTTTCTAGCTCTCACTTTATTTCATTTTTTTATTTTGGGGAGATTTCTACTCCCTTGTATTCATTCTTCTAAAAAGCACCACAGGCTGACCACACCTTTGACGTGTCCTTCGTGGTTCCCTACCTCAATGGACACGAGTCCTTCCATTATTATCAAGAAATGTATGAAACTCAGCTACAGTAATGAGGTTGTCTCGTTCATTCACCCAGGTATTTTGTGCCTGTTCTGGTTCTGACGATGATAACACCAAGACTCATCATATGCTTTCTTGAATTCCTGCCTTCATGGGTCTCTCAGCCTTAGGGTGACATGTAGACACACCTCAATAGCAACTAGTGATCCATCCACAGGGAGTCTTCATCTTTTCTGCTTGGATGCTCCCAGAGACAGATGGCTCACCAGCGACCTTACATCTTCACAGATTCTAAAATTCAATCTCACCCAAAGTCATGATTTAAAAGGCAACCATCGCCAAAAGTAGTCATGACACTCAAGGATGCCAACATATACAACTGTATAAACACAACTAGAGCTCCTCAGTGGGCTCAGACACACACATACAAAATTGTCTTGCTCCTCTGCTGTGATCTCTGGTATGATTCCTGCTGGCGTGAGGGCAGAGGGAATTTAGACCTCCAGTTCTCATTTTAAAACCAGGCTCTGACTCAGGGCCAGGGATAGGGGGAATCACAGAACAGTGGCACTGATTATGTACCGCAACTTTTTTTTTTAAGGTTGTATTTACATGGAGTTAAAACAACCCATCGAGTAAATTCTCATTTCAGTAAAAATATGCCTTTATTGTTTCCAGTCCTGCCATGCTACTAACGGATGCTAGAGGGCAGCAGAAGCCAGGGACTGGCAGGAGAGGCACTGACTTGAACAGGCCGAAGAGGCTCTGCCAGGCCTGGGGAACCATCTGTTCAGGGCAGACACAGAAGTTTGGGTTCAAGGATTCTGCAATAAAGGTTCTCTTATGTAACTTGAGAGGCCAGCAAAACGAAGGAGCCACAAGAGTGCGGAAGAGGGTCAGGTGCTTAACGGGCACTTACTTTAAACCTTTTGAGGGATTGAAACAAACAAGTCAAGACTAGGAAGAATCACCACGTGTGGGCCAAAAGCCATGGGTTAGCTGGGGAATCCCAGGAGAGGGTGGAATTAACGCTGCGGTAAAGTTGGAAGCGCAGTGTCTGTGCAAGAGCCAGGGGTGTGGTGGGTGCTGACAACACGGCTGGGCAGCATCTGAGCAGACCCTCCCTTAGATGAGGTCCCTGGGGGGAAGGCAAGGTTGGGGGTGGGGGGTGTCGGGCAAGTGAGCACCACGTGATTGGGCAGCTTGGAAGCCACTGGAAGAGGCAATGTTTTAACAGAACCCTTTCTAACTTCTGGTAGTGGAAAAGACACTGGTCAGGAGTCTTGAGAGCTGAATTCTTGGTCTATCTACCAGCTAGTTATGTGACCTTGAGCAAGTAACTTCAATTTTCCTGGGATTTCTGGTTTCTCATGGACCTGTGAGGGGGTTGGAGACAGGATGAATGCTAAGATATCTATGATATCTACAGTTCTAAGACTGCATTGATTAACAATTGGCTTAATTTAAACCATCACCCAGCAACACTGTGCAGACAGAGGGAGATGTAAGTCCAGCGTCATTCCTTCCCCAGTCTCCACAAATTGTCCCAATGTAGCTGGCCAGGCAGTATTGCAATCCCACCATTTATTTTTACATATATGAAGAGCAGAAGCCAGCGACTTGATGTTTCATACTGTACATTCATGTAAAAGAAAGAAGAAGGAGCAAGGTTTCCTAGGAGTCTTTGATCCTGTTTTAAATAGACTGGTATGTGTCTTTGTAAAAAATCTTTAAAGAATTTGTAAAAGAATGCACAAAAATCCTCATTGTTGCAGTTTAAACTCTTTGGTTGTTGACACTTGGGTCATGGATATAGGACTCATTTAAAAGATTTTAGGACTACTTTAGTTTTCTCTAACTGGAGCTTATATTTTTGAATTTGTAAGTAGTAATGATAAACACATTGTCAAAATGTTCATCCTTTTCATTTCTCCAACAATCACTGTATGATTACAAATAATTTTTTGTTTTCAAATTTCTTTGAAATGTATTTGTAACCCTCTTTTAAAATGAAAGTTATTGCTATTTGAATTGTATATCTTTATTGAAAATTTTAGTAAATAGATAAATTTGAGGAGGCTGGTTGTAATGATTGGACTGCGAACATTTTGTGATAACCTGTCTTATCAGTAGACATGGGAAAATGTAAACATTTAAAAATATCAAACAACTTTAAAACTGCTTGGAAATAAATCTGACCTCTTTTTTAAATCAAATTTTATGCAAAAAAATTTAAAAATAGGATGAACTGTGATGCACAGTCAAATTGATTTTTGAAGTTGGAAGGGATCATAGACATTGCCTGGTGCAAGTGGTCCTTGACCTTTTCACTGCCAAGGGCTCTTTTAATTATTTTTTTCTCTGGTGATTCAATATTTTGTCTATTTTTTTAACCACCAAAAGCACTTCTTAAATGATAGTCAGGTTTTTTATTTTAAATTAATCTGAAACACATGTAATTGCTCATCTTTTTAGCATGGATTCAACAGTAACATCATCCTGAGATGATGAATTTCAACCAAATAAAAAAAGAAAATCCTAGCATTTAGTGAAGATTCACTGAGAACAAGTACATTAATTCTATTATAGTTTTGAAAAATTGAAATTAGCTCCAGGACTCCTCTGGACTCTAGGGAATGATTTTTTTCCCTTAGCTCTTTCCATTTGCAGGTGAATAGCTCAATCACTTGTTCAAAGTCATGCTGACTCAAGTCCAGCATTCTGTCTACAATACTGGGTGTTCTCTCTTTTTTAAGGAGTAATCGTTATAGCTGATGATAATGAACAAAGTTAAGTTCATGCTTCTCACAAAAGAAATATCTAGAAATTAGGGTTTGTTTGTTTTTCTTAGATGACACTTGAACTGAAAAATGGAAGTTTAGGAGACATTTCAGGTATTAGATCCACAAAACGAAATCCTGGATTTTCCTAAAAAATAAGTTCCAGAGTAATGTTTCTTACTACTCTTTTCCTTTTGAAACCCTAACAAATAGGAATCGAGAGTTTATTTTATCTTAGCAACATGTCTATGTGACTGTTGCTTCATTACTTGAACTTTAAGGCAAGATAGAGAATCATTAATTTCTGATTCTGCAGAAGCCAAACAGCAACATCGCGTGTGTTTGCTGATTACACAAGCTTTTTCCTCTGCCCCACCCATAAACATGTTAGACATGTCTAACTTTTTTAGAGGGGAGGGAGGAAAACTATTTGAGTACTTCGGAAATAGCAGTGTAGGTGACCTACTCCTCCTACTCAAAGAGCTAGTTCTGCTTCTTCCTCTCTCTTTGCACATTCACAGCCAAAACTATCTCTTACCATTCCTGCCATCTGGAAGGTCTGTCATATATATATGTGTGCGTATTTATATATATAAATTTATATATATAAATACGCACACATATATAAATTTATATATATAAATACGCACACATATAAACACATATTTTAAGAGGTGAAGTCTTGCTATGTTGCTGGAGTGCAGTGACTTTTCACAGGCTCAGTCACAATGCACTACAAGTCTGAAACTTCTGGGCTCAAGCGATCCTCCTGAGTCAGCCTCCCAAGTAGCTGGGGCTACAGGTGTGTGTCACAGTGCTTGGCTCAAAAAAGTTTTTGATTTTTCAAATCAAAATGTGCACATTTTTTATCTTGGAGGGTTAATACAATGTTTTATTATCAGCATAACCAACTCCACACGAAATAGTTTAACTAGGTTAGCTAGCAGAGAGTAAGGATGAAGAAAAGATCAGATTTGGAGGAACGATAAGAAAAAGATGAATGGAACTCAGAATGCCCAAGGGATGAGGTATGACAACCAGAGTGTGACGGCACCAGGAGGCTGGGGTTGAAGTCAAAGAATAAATGAGGCTGGTGGAATGACACAGGAAGCAATTTATTTCTTATTCATAATTTCACTTAGTTCTATGCATGGTGTTTGTACTCTGAGGAAAAACAAGCCTTTAAGAATGTTCTTTGAAAGTGCCATTTTTTTACCAGTGGAACCCTCTCTGCTAGGCCTTGTTTTTAATGTTGCAATCCTCACCATAGTAAAATAAAATTTAAATATTATGTGTTTTTAAGGATAAACAATGTAAAAAATACTTTAGTCTTACATGAAAAGATTCATTATATTTGTATTTTATGTTTGCATAAATTTAGAGAATATTTAGAGGAGGATATCTTTAAAGATGGAAGCAAGTACTTTTGACTGAAAATACTTAGATCTCTTAAGGAAACAGAACATTGCAGGGTTTTATAGAAAAGGCTTTTTGAAGAACTGAAAATAAACCTAAATTAAAATGTTTTAGTTTTATGGTTAATGATTAACTAAATTATCACGGAAACAAACAAGCAAACAAAAAACAACTGAATACTTCATGTTCTCACTCAGAAATGGGCCCTAAAGATTGGGCACAAGGGCACAAAGGTGAGAAAAAGAAATCCTGGGCTCGGCTAAAGGAGGGAGAGATGGAGGGAGGAAGGAGGAGAGATAAAGGGCACATATCCACCCAATGGCTACCATGACCACTACCAGGGGAGAGAGGGCTTACTAGAAGCCCAAACCTCACTGGCAGGCAATTTACTTATGTAATAATTCTTCACATGTATCTTTTAATTCTAAAATTTGAAAAATATAAATAAATAAAAATAATGATATGGACCTCTTTTTATTTTATTTTTTTAAATTTTTTGAGTTAGGGTCTCACTCTGTCTCCTAGACTGTAGTACAGTGGCACGATCACGGTTCACTGTAGCCTCCACCTCCTGGGCTCAGGCAATTCTTCTGCCTCAGCCTCCTGAGTAGCTAGGACTACAGGTCCTTATCACCATGCCCAGCTTATTCTTTTTTTCTTTTTATAGAGATGAAGTCTAACTATGTTGCCCATGATGGTCTTGAACTCCTGGGCTCAAGCAATACTTCTGCGTCAGCTTCCTGAAGTGCTGAGATTACAAGTGTGAACTCCTGTGCTCAGCCTTATTTTGGGTAAAAGTCTTGTCATGAGCCAATGCATCAGCTGCAGTCTTTACAAGCATCCTTTAAGGTGGTGACAGCCAACACTGAGAATTCTACCAGCACAGAAGTTAGGAGCACTGGTTTAGAATCACCTAGAATAGTGTCTTGTACCTGTCTGGATTCAAATTCCACACTTGCCATTTAATGGCTGAGTGGTTCTGTTTTCATCAACTTTAAGGTATAGATATGGTGTGAGACCAGGGATTGGAGTGGTTGGTGGTGAGGTTGTGGAGATGTTGGTCAAGGGTATAAAATTTCAGTTAGGCCGGGATCATGCCTGTAATCCCAGCACTTTGGGAGGCTGAGGAAGGATTGCTTGAGCCCGGGAGTTCGAGGCCAGCTTGGGCAACCTAACAAGACCTCGCCTCTACAAACAGTTTTTAAAAAATTACGCCGGGCCTCGGTGGCTCAGCCTGTAATCCCGCACTTTGGGAGGCTGAGGTGAGTGGATTGCCTGAGACCACGGGTTCGAGACCCGCCTGGGCAACTTGGTGAGACCTCATCTCTACACTAAATCAAAAAAATTAGCCAGGCGTGGTAGCGCATGCCTGTAGTTCCAGCTACTTGGAAGGCTGAGACGGGAGGATCGCCGGAGCCTAGCAGGTCGAGGCTGCGGTGGCCGGGAGCGGCCACTGCACTCCAGTCTGGGCGACAGAGTGAGGCTCCAACTCAAACAAACAAACAAAAAATTAGTCGGGTTTGGTGGTGCATGCCTGTAGTCCCAGCTGCTTGGGAGGCTGAGGATGGAGGATCCCTTGAGCACAGGAGGTTGAGGCTGTGGTGAGCTGTGATTATGCTACTGCACTCCCAGCCTGGACAACAGAGTGAGACCCTGACTCCAAAAAAAAAAAAAAAAAAAATTAAGTTAGATAAGAGACATAAGTTCAAGATATTGATTGTACAACTGGGTGACTATAGTTAATAACAATGTAATTGCTAAAAGAGGAGTTTTTAAGTGGCCTCACCACAAAAAAAGTATATGAGGTAATATGTTAATTAGTCTGATTTAGCCATTTCACAACATGTACGTATTTCAAAACATCATGCTGTACATGGTAAATACTGGGGGTGCCAAAAAAATGTATACACATTTTAAGAGATCTATATACTTTTAGTTAGCTGTAGTCAGAAATGTCTGGATGCTGATGGGAACCACTTTGAGCAACTCTTGCAATTGCAGAAGTCAAACATGACTTGTATTCATCTTTTGTTATTGGTATATATAGAGTATTACAATTTTAATAGTTTTTTTCCTTTCATACAAAGTATATACATTTTTGGCACCCTTTGTATATACTGCTTGTATATATTAA
>CAUYQG010180590.1:0-66145 GCA_963574415.1 Tarsius wallacei | reverse complement strand
CCTCAGCCTTCCAAGTAGCTGGAACTACAGGCGTGTGCTACCACGCCCGGCTAATTTTTGATTTATTGTAGAGATGAGGTCTCGCCAAGTTGCCCAGGCGGGTCTTGAACCCGTGGGCTCAGGAATTCCACTCCCCTCAGCCTCCCAAGGCGCGGGATTATAGGCTGAGTCACCGAGCCCGGCTTCACCCTCATATTTAATCAGTCACTAAACCCTGAGTTTCTGTCTCCTTAGCTTCTTTCACGGTTGTCATTCTTTGTTCACTCCTGCTGCTATTGCCTTAGTTCAGTCTCCTCTCACCCCTCATCTAGACTATTTTGTTAGTCTTCTAACTAGTCTTCCTGCCTGAGTGCATTTGTTAGGAACCTTTCGGTTGTAAGTGACAGAAAACTCAACTAAGTAGACTTATTTAGAACTTAATAAACTTAAGTCAGAAGGTTCCAGGACAACTAATCCAGGGTAGAGCATGACATACTTAGAGCCCTGTCTCATTCCATTCTTAAACTCTACTTTCCTCCGGGTGTCTCCGTCTCAGACAGGCTCTCCCAGTGTGGATCCTGACGACAGCTCAGTTCCAAGTTTACATCCTGTTCTCCTTGCCACCTCAGCTGAAAGAGGCAGCCTCCTCTTCAACTGCTTTAGCAGAAGTCCCAGGATGGGCTCTCCTTTGCTCATACCATGTCATCTGCGCAACTGGGCCAGGAGAGGAGTAAAATCACCAGTCGCGCCAGGGCAGCAGTTGGTTTCTCTAGAAAAAGACAAGCTTTGCTAGTAGAAAAAAGAGAGACTATGTACTTGGGAATACATATGCCTTAAACCTCTCTCTAACCCAACCTCTGTCCATGTACCATGGTGGTATTTACATGCATTTTGGGTGGCATTATTCTCTTGATGAAACCCTCCCGAAATTCCCCATTGCCTACCTGATAGAGTCTAGGTAAGCAAGAGGGCACCCCACGATCTGACCTTGGTCTGCTTCTCTCTCACCTGCTCCCTACTCTGTCTTAGCTCTGCACGCTGAGAGTAGCCAAACACCCCACAGAGCACTGAGCTTTGAATTTGCTCAGAAGCTACACTATGTTTTCTTCTCTTAGAAAATACCTAAATTCCTATTCATTACCTCCTCTCTCCTAACCTTTTCACGCTCCTCTGTCTTGGGACTCTCACTGAACCTGACAGATTCACATTGGGAGCACCTGTGACCCAGTTCTATCCTGAGTGGTCTGTCTTCCCTTTCCAGACTTTCAGCACCCCAAGGTCAGGGATAGACATTTATCTTTGTCTTCCAAATACCTAGCAAGGTGTAGGACCTAAAGTTTGCACCAATGCATATTTATTAAATAATCGAATCAATAAAAAATAATGACAATAAAATGCCTATCATAAAGCCAAACAGGACAGGAATACAATTTTTGACCGTTGAAAAATTAAAATACATGAGGGACAGGAATCAAAGGAGGTTCTTCGTGCTCGAGGGGTAATGACAACCTTGCGTGAAACATCGAATTACAGGATTATGCAGCGAGCCACTTTGTTCATTCATTAAATGATCATTAGTTAGAGGGGAAAATTTGGTAACATAATTTGGTTATAACTCTACCTGAGATTTATTTTTGTATAACCACGATGGCTCGAGAAAGTTTCCTAAAATGAGCTTGCATTCATTTAAAGTTGTTAGTATTCCTAACAACTTTAGCCAGTGAGCAGATTACAGTGGATAGAGGGCAGCGAAACTATGGGCATTGATTGTTTTGTCTTCTAAACCTAAAATCTTCCCAGAGTGTGCTATTTAGATGGAAACAGCCACCAAGCACTCAGGCTAATGGCCAAGGTCATTTTTCCAGGGAAGCAGCAGTGCAGCTGTGTCTAGTGCCCTAGGCAGAACTTGAAAGAGCCCCGTGCGCCTCCCCATCGCCAGGGTGGGGAGTCCCTCCTCCACACCACAGGTCTGCTTTGAACAGCGTTCCAAAGAAAGCCCCCCCCCCTCCGCCCCCTTGCACAGTGAGCTAAGCAGTACTTTCTTTCTCCCCCAGAGGCTCAACTCAAAGAACATTTTTTATTAGGACTTTGCTAAGAATTTAGGAAGAGCTAAATTTGGTTTTTATCAGAACAATGAAAGCTCTAGATAATGGGGGATCATGGCTGTATTTCTGAATAACTGTGTCCTGAACTGACTGTCTCTGGAGTTCAAATTATTCTGGAAAGTGCCAGCCCTCCGTTTCGCCGCGCTGAGCCATCATCTGAGCTAAGAATGGAACTCAGGTTTCTTAATTCCTCAGCCAGAACTCCATCTATTAGAACACCGTGCCTCCCAATTGTGTCTTAAATTAGGCATATAAATGAACTCACTCACACTCTTTCTGCCTCCCAAGTTTCTGCAAAGGAACTTATCAGTGCTCCGTGATACAGTGGGGAGAATTTCCTCAGTTCTACAGTTAAACTCCTACAGACTCGGGGAGTGGGAGAAGCTGAGATCGAAAAGCTGAAGCCTCTCTCCTCTCCTCGAATCTTCGAAGAGCTGCACAGCCACCACCCCGCCCTCACCCCCATCCTCAGTCAGATTCGCAACAAAGGAGATCCTCCCAGACCCAGGCTAAAGTCCGCCAGGGAAGTTACACGCTTCATCTGTGAGCCCCGCAAGTTATAAAGATATTTTCCAAGCCTGGAAGGAGATACACCGGGAGGGGCATTCATGGTGGTGTTTGCCCTCGGTGGAATACTAGATGGTCGCCTTGCCTTATTCCCCAGGGCTGTCTCCCAACCACACCCATCGATGGGAGGAGTGAAGCAAGGGCTTACATAAATTAGAGCAAATCGCTTGGCATTGCTCTGACCTGAGTGAGAGCTGGAGGGAGCCCGGTGGCAAGGTGCCTTCTGTGTCTGACGAGATCTTGCCTGTCTTTTAAATGTTCTTTTTCTTTATGGTCACTTGAAGCTCTAGTGCCTGTAGGGGGGAGGGGAAACCACACAACAAACCCAAAGGAGAATATAAATAAATATCATTTGAAAGCTTGCATAACATCAGCCAATGGCAACAGCAGGTTTTTGACAGGCCTGCGAACTTCCCCAAAACAACATCCTGCCAGCCTGGCTGTGATTCAGGCATGAGTCAACGCTGGGAGAACTGGGAGATGGGCCGTTGCCAGCCCGCTTCCCCAGCCGAACCCCCCCACCCCGCCCCCCGCGGGCTGTCAGTCTATTAACATTTAGAATCTGGGCTGGACTGACTTGTTATTAAGGGCGCTGGTACCCCTCAAGGTAATCACACGGGGAAATCTTTTCTTCCAGCATTGGGAATAAAAGTACAATGGAGAAAGAAAGATGCCTCTTCATCACAATATGATCTTTGATAAAAAGGGGGTCAGTACACAGTTTTTACAGCTGACTCAATTATTCTAGACTGGAGAAAAGCTCTCTCCCCACCCCCTGGAGTCTTGTTATAATGAGGCCCAGGCATGCTATCACCTTTTTGTAATCCAAACGAGCGGTGGCGCCTGGTGAACTGGGAGGAGATGTCACCGGGGTCGTTAGAGTCCCAAATGCTGTGGAAATCATTTTCGACTGTTATTAGGAGACTACCTACCACAGACACTTTTCTCAAAGACTGCTTTTCACTTTGAAATTAGGAATGTGCCTCAAAGAGCAATTCTTACTCCGTGTACACGAAGCAACAATCACGGATCCCTCCCAGCCCCCGGAAAAACCTGCTACCTTACTGAATTAGAGACATGGCTCTCTTTCCAAGGGCCCGTAGAGTGGTCTGAGCGAGGAAACCACAGCACAGTCGTGATTTTGCAGACATTGACTCAGAGTAGAGCTGGGAAACATGGGATTTTCTCCAGCTATGTGGCCAGGAGTGAGACATAATGGGGAGAAAAACAATATTCTTTGTCAGTTCTTTCCTCCATCATTTCTTTGTGCTCGGACAGAGAAAGACAGAGTAATTTCTAAAACCAGTACCAGGGAGATGTTTCTTAAGGGCAAGTTCTTTACTCTCCTTTAACCTTTTGATCAACGAATGAATGTGAGCCCTCCTCACAGGGCTCTCGTTCAATTATTCCTGCACTGTGGGGAAAATGCAAAGTAACATTTGAGATTCTCACATCCATTAAGAATCCAGAGGAGAGGGTTTAGGTTGTACAAGCCCTGGCTTTGCCTGGGAGTCTTCATTGGTGGTTTTATACTTGTTTATTTATTCCTCCACAGTAAGGAGAGCAAAGCAAAACAAAACTGATTAGCAGGCAGAATTCCTTAAATGAACCATTTAAGCACACCTTAGAAAATTGCAGGTGTGGAGATGGAGAATTCAATACAGAAGGGTATTTTGGAACTACGGTTCTTGCATAATTTTTTAAAAGCTTCTCTTGGCACCTTGAACGTCACTTGTCTTGTGGGAACACTTGTCCCTTGTGGTAAAGAAATGACTCAGGTGTTAAAAAAGTTCTTGAAAAAGTGGTGATCTTGCACTCACAGAAGATGGGGCTGTAACTACAAGATTCTGCTGGGAGAATGATGACGGCTGTCAGTGGGCTCTCACCGCGGAAGCAACTTCCCTGCAAGTTATGCCCACATCCCCTGTGCCAGCCAGCGTGTGGGTGTGAATGGGCTTTCTCACAAACGCTGGCCCTCGTTTTTTGTTTTTGAAAATTCAGCCCTTGCTGTTTACTCTAGTTTCAGACATGATATTTTTCAAGACCAAACTTGGAATCTTTTCTCTCCTTCTCCAAACTCTGACATAACGCTGGCCATGGAAGTCACCCTTGTTTATCAGTAGTTCCGACGCCTTCCGATGGCAAAGAGCAAACGAATGGCAGTGACACCCAACCGGCAAATTCCAGCCCACACAGGGCAGTTACTATAGGCGGTTTTTATTTACAACCAGACTCTCTATCGGTTTTCCAGCCTCTGTCTTTGCAGCTGCCTCCTCTTCTCTCCCTCTTGATGGCCGCAGATCTCTGCTTATCACCCATTTCCATGCTGGCTTTGTCTGCTTCTCTGTAAGCCCCGCTCTGAGTAGTTTCCACAGCATGTGCGGGGCATTGTCAGGGACCCGTGGATAAGCTGCCTGGCCTGTTTCAGTCCTTCTGGGCCGCCTTTGTCTTGTTGCCTTTTTCATGGTCTAATTTCACGCGCATTCTGACTAAGGACTCTTTTCAAAATAAACAGGCAATATGGGTGTGCTATTGTTCCGTGTGGCTGCCAGATTATTATTTTTTAAATGTATTCACTGCATGGATTTATCATGTAAGCTCCTATTGAAAACCATCGCCCCCGGGAAGAATTTCAGCATTTGGGTAATTTCCTGAAATTCTCAAGTGTATGTATTTGTAGTGTCTTTTTTCTCCCCCTTCAGATGGATGCAGCCGTGTCGGAACAATTCATAAACAATATTGATTGCACAAAAGCGCCGAACTGCCAATCTTGGTTCTCACTCCTCATCTCCCTACTGCAGACCCTAATCTCTGGAAGGAAGTTCTCCCCCCAACTCAGGGTTCAAAAGGAGCACGGCATTTGTATTCACGTTTAACAGGATCTAAGCTTCCATGACACTCTGCCAATTTTCTTGGTGTCAGTGTTATGTCAGGATGGGACTAAATGCTGGAAAATCATCCTACCTGTGAAAGCATGCGTTTCTCTTTCTAGCCCAGAGGCAGGCATGGATACAATCATGCACATATATCCAAACACACCCTGTGTAGCCTTCTACTATGCCACTTGATGTGATCATCGGATACATTGTAGGCCATTAAAAGTGAAATTGTTTGGGAACTTGGTTCACTGCCTCAAATCTGTGCAAGCCAGTGCCATTTAAAGATCTTTTTCCTTTCCTTTAGGGTTTTATCCTTCGAATAAATAATTCAGCTTAATAACGCCTATGATCTGTGAGGTTAGTTGACACCAAGAGAAACTTTCTACCGGTTTAATGGAGCCCATCTTTGTATGTTTTTCACTGAGTTATCCGGTATTTTGAAAAATTATTTTTCCTCTTATGCCTTACATTTCCCAAAAGATTCATTTTGTTCCAAAATCCACAACCGCATAATGGTATGGCTCACATCTTGCTGACGTCTTTGGAATGCAGGGGTCAAGGTTATTATCCAAAGACCATTTTTAAAAACTACGCTTGCTGTAGTTGTTAGGGAAGCTCTGCCTTTTAACCCAAGCATGCATTCACATAAAAACACATTCTCAAAGCATCACTGACCTCTACTAAGAGTCTAGTATTTTAAGTAATTGAACATTAATGTGGACAGCCGTAAAAATTCCGTAGTTTAACTCCAAGACTGGCTGGTTCCCGGAGTGGTGTTTTAATAAAGGACCCACTGAATTTAGGACAGATGCCGGGTGTTATGTTAGCCTGGTAGCTGAATCTTGGATCAAATACAACTTTGGAATGACTCATACATTTTACTAATTTATAAGAGCAGCCTTCCTTGAAATCCCAATATAAAGACCAGGGTCCTGATCTATGAAAGTGAATATAACCTTGAAGTTCATGAAAATAAGGGAATTGTTTACTGAATAGAGAATCCGTAAGCTTATCACCTTTTCCCTCCCACATCTTCTAGCTTTTTATTTTCTTCGAGTTTCACATGAGGGACTATGTGAGGCTGAAAGCATAAATCTGACTCTTGGAGGTTTGCATTGCAACAAACAATAAAACCTTATCTGGACAGCCAACAGAAAAAGGTTGGACAGCACATTTATTTCAAAACAACATCAGACTACCCAAGTGGGCATGTGGGATTTTGCTCTGAGGAGGCTAGGACAGAGCAGATTGTGGTAGGCAATTGGGAATTGCTTATCCCCTCTGCTCGTGTTAGAAGTTTCTCGTCCTTCTTGTTCACCATGGCTCATCTTCCTCCTCCTGCCCAGAGCCCTCCACGCCGCTATCCTCTGCCGTGGCCACACCTGACAGGACGCATCTGTCTGTCCACTGCGGAGGTGCTGAGTTCAGCAGACCTAGCTCCTCTTACGTTCATTTTCTCTGCCACTGACTTCTAATCTGTAAAACTTGTCTATGGAAATGATCCCATTATAAAGTTACAGAGGAAAACAGGATACAAAATTGTGCTTCAGAAAACAATATCAAGTATGCAACAACAACAACAACAACAACATAAGACGATATTGGAAGAAAAGGCATCAATATATCAGAAATCACCGTATTTGTATCTTCATGCTTTAGTTTCTATTTTTTTAGCCATAAATAGATATTACTTTCGTAACCGGAATGTGACTTTTTTTCATATATAGTACATTAGATATAGTTTGGACTATATCAAAATGAAATTCAGGAAATAAACTACTTAGAATGCAGATTTGTAATTGCAAATTATAATCTTTTGCCCCCTTTCAAAGTGCAATGAGATAATTAAGAGGAAGAAGTAAAACTTTTAAGAGACTATTAACAATTTAACATTCCCAGTTGGCGCGGATTATGCATTTCACTTAGCAAAACACCGCGGAGTGGGCAGGACATGGGCATTGATTTCCTCTGCCAAAATAAATGCAGTTGTGGAGTTCTTTGGCAGGATTCACGCTGCATGTCGTTGTAAAGGAGCATCTTAGTGGCCACAGTGGTATTCTCTGATGGGCACATTAGCTGATGAGTAACAGAAAGGGGTCACGCTGGGAAGGAAGAAAGAGAACAGAATGGGCGGAACAGGTGCCCCAGATTCCGACTCTGCTGCTCTTCAGGAAACAGGAAGCTGGCTGTGATGGCTCTGTGTGATCCAAGAGGCCTGTCCAAGCTTTGCCCAGGGGCCTTGCCCTGCCAAGCTCTGCTCAGCACCGCACTGGGTGTGGCAGGAGTGTTCCCAGAGGGGTTCACATTTGATAAAATTCTATGGATCAGCACTGGATACATGCATGTACGTGTATGTAAATGTCTCTATCCTCTCGTTTGAATTTTAGGCCACTGGGTGAAGCATTGCTCTCCATCTTCATAGAAGGAGTCTGATCCTTGGAGACGTCACAGCTGGGAAAGGAGCATGTGCTGTGGCAGAAACTAGATCTCTTCAACAAGACCAGGGCCTTGCTCACCAAGTCTTGGCGAAATTTATTAAGGAAACTTCATCTTGTTTCCTGCTGCTGGGCTCTGCAAAACATTCTTACACGCAACTTTACGAACTCCAGTGTGTTCCCTGCTGTGAAGGTGGAGGGGCCCATGCTGTGGGCCACGTCTTCCTGGCCCTCCCCATTGCCAGTTGGGCTACAGCTGCGCGCTGACAGCACATCTCATCTGCTGCCCACTGTGCGGGGTGTGCTCTGGGGCCTTTCCGCCGCGTGCCTGGGGTGCCAGCAGCCACCCATTCAGCCTCTCTGACACATGTTCAAAGGGGGCTAATAGTCATGGGCAACCCGGGACTCGTCGGGATGGAACCACGTGGATGGACATGCCTCCTTCCATCTCTTGGGTGGGCAATCCTAAGGCGCACCCTACATGACTCCTGAGATGGTCCCCAGTAGGGTTATGCAAATAAGAAAAAAAAACCCATTCCAGTTATAATGGGTTATATGTTTGTAGCAAAAAAGAAAATAAAAGAAGCTAGAGAAAAGTGTAAAGATCGAATACAATTATAGTTCAATAATGTACCTGGGATTGGGTTTCCTTCCTTCTCCATTTCACTCTTCCAAGTTATCCAGTTGGTCTCTAGTTAAAATAGCTTCTTTGAAGGGATTAGCAGCAGGAAGGGGGGGACACATCACATCTTGACAAGGATACCTGATCTCCAACCAGGCAAAGTGGGGACCAACGAGTGACCCAAACTTTACCTGCATGATGACCACTTGTATACCTAATCCTGAATTGTACCCCACTTCTTTAAAATAAAGAAAGTACTAAAATGTCTTCTTTGGGACATGCCAAAGATTTTTATGATATCACTTCTTGGAATGATTATGCTGAGAAGCTTCCTTCAAAGTACCATGGAAGAGCAATTCTTGATATTTGTATTACAACTCATAGGTTTCCTATTTCTTTTCATATGCATCGTCTCAGTTTAATTTTTTCCATCCATGTTTTTTCTCCCTGCCTCCGCTCCTAACAGCTTGGACCAAGCCACCAATTTATATTGGGCTGGATTATTGCAATTGCTTCCTGCCTGATACAAAGTCATGTAGCCAGGGATGTTTGTTTTCACTCCTATGTCAGTTCTCTGAATAGAGGCTGGCACATTGTAAGTGTTCAGTATATATTTGAATGAGCATATGAATGAATGAGTGAATGAATGAGCATTGTGAGTTTGGTCTTGTTCCTATTTGATAGACAACAGAGTAGAGTCGAGAAGACGAAGGGAGTCTACCAAGTTCATACAAATAGTGAGTGATAGAGTAAAGTCTTGTATTAGTGTTCCTATTTCCAATAATGCTCATGTGAGAAAAATGGAAATGGTCTTTGGTTTTAGCAACTCACATTTAAACTAGATTTATGAGGATACAAAACTTGTACAGGGAAGAGCTGATGATAAACTTAATCAAGCACGTGAAAAGCAAGTACATTTGAGTCTTACATATTTTCATCTTTGCAATGCCTGCAAACAGCTCAGTACCAAATCTATGACCCATCTTCAGGTCGTGACAGCATGGATGCCTGGTTTCATTTATATTTCTCCTGTCCTTATTTCCTTTTTTAACCTGATTTCCTCACTTAACTTGTTTTTTTTATTTCGTTGCATTTTGTTGTGTTTTATGGTTTTTTTTTTTTAGAGATAACTTCAGTCCTCTTTTGGAGTGTGGCAAGATAAAGACGGAAATAAAAATCATATTGTGGCATTCACCTACTGTTAAGGGTAAGCATAGTCCCACTACAGAAAAATATGGAGGCGGGATATAACCTGAGCAAAAGTGAGACCACACGGCCCTGTTGCTGTAGCCTAGTCTCTTCATGATTTCAACTCAAGAAATAACTGTTTGACAGAAGAATAAGATTTAAATAATTCCAATTTGTGCTTTAGTCTTTTAAAAACCTGGTAGATGGAAGGATAGATGATATTGCCAAGAACGGTGAAGGGTCTGCGATTTTACCCTGCTTGCAGGCTACCAAGTATGCAAGTAGAAGACACGAGATTCCTGGATCTGAGAAGACTCGTTTCTCTCTCACAGCAATAGCAGCAGTCAGAGTATTAGCATTTTTGCTCCAGTTTCCCTCGTTCCATTTCTCCCATGGTGACACGAAGGGGGCCAAATGGCATTTGTATACACAGTGTGTTATGGGAGAGGAATCCTGAGATTTGGGAATCTGACATTTTAATATTTGGGCAGCTCACCTACTCAGTGAACTGGAGGGCGACATCATCTCTATCTTCCCCGGCTTCTTGCTGGACAAACATTCTAAGAAAGAGAGCCTAGAACATTCGCAAGAAATGCAGAAATGTGAATGATCCGTCTACAATGGTCTCACAATAGATACTCATCCTAAATGCAGGATGAAACATCTGGAAAGTCACCTCTAGTCACTTGTTGCACATTTGGTGTCCCCCACTGACTGGTGGCTGCTTCCTTGATCATCCTTCTTACCCTCAATTTCTTTGGAATTAAAAATAAAACTAAACTCTCTCTGTGGGAACATGACCTTTGATTTTTCTTTCTGCCTTTATTCCTTATTTTTGACCAAGAACCCATCTTAATACCATCTACAGCACAACACCCCTTCGTTCCCCCAGTTCCATCCCCAGTCAGCATCACAGGCTCAGGAACTGAGCTGGCAAGATGGAATCTTCTTCCGTGAGCAGAGCAGAAAAACAGAGAACATTCCTATCGCAGGCATTTTTGTCCCTGTCCAGGGATGTCTTCAGCACCTCTCAGTCATCTTTGCTGTCCTCTTTTCACTCTCCTTTTCTTCTCTCAAGGGTTCAGGACTCTAAGATTGCCCTCAGATTGCTGTCAGTTAAGGAAAAAATGAATCCGAACAAGTCCTTCAGTGAAAATTGTTCTGGTTGGAGGAAGCCAGGATTAATGACCCTTTTGAGGCCTTGAGACTTTGGCTGACCCACGTTTAATATGAGCAGCAGTGTGACATGGCTCGCAGAGCTACTCAACCAGGCTTTTGAAATTGCCAGCAATTTTGGATGCTTTTCAAGTAAGGTACTTTCCCACTATCCTCAATAACTTTATCGTCTTCCCCATTTTCTTCAAAATCCCCATCCTTCTGAGCTCTGTATGTCACCCCCATTCCATGTCTCATCACACTTCACTGCTGTTCTCTTTGTCACCAGATCTGGTCTCATGTTTTGTAGAGAAAATAGAAATCCTCATATTTTTGCCACCAAATCGCCAATCCTACCTTTGTGTTCTTCATTCTCCTACTGAAAGCTCATGCCTCCACGTGTGTTTGCTCACTTCCTTCTGGGCCTTTTCACCTCCCTCTCAATTTCAAACCCTTTCTATTCCGGTCTCGTTTCTCAACCTCCCTAGAACTGACTTCCCAAGCACCAACCACCCCAACCCGTCACTCCTGATGACTGAACCCTGGGGAGCCTTTCCAGCTTTCCCTTGACCCGCCAATCGCCCCTTTCTCCCTGAGCCACTCTTTCTCCAGGTATCCTCTGTCCTCAGACCAGGAATCCCTGATTCCCGGGCTGTGGATCAGTACCAGTCTGTGGCCTGTTAGGAACCGGGCTGCACAGCGGGAGGTGAGCAGTGGGAGAGTGGAGCTCTGCCTCCTGTCAGATCAGCAGGAACATTAGATTCTCATAGGAACCTGAATCCCATTGTGAACTGCGCATGCGAGGGACCTAGGTTGTGGCTTTCTATGAGAATCTAATACCTGAGATCCTTCCCCCGCCCCTGCTACCCATCCGTGGAAAACTTGTCTTCCCCCAAACTGGTCCCTGATGCCAAAAAGGCTGGGGACCACTGCAGGCTCAGACCACTCTCTTTTGTTTATCCAACCTCTCAATGAGTCTCTCAGGTTTGGTCCTGACCCCAAAGGCAAAAGGACAGAAAAACTGGGTTTCAGAATGAAAATTTACACTCTCTGTCTGTCTTCTATCTGTGCTATTAGTGTGCTGGCTTCATTTTTTTTCTAGATTCAGTAGACTTGATAGACTGTCTCTACATTATGGAGAACCTGGTTGCCCACAACCCTAGACTCATAGGCTAACAGTCCTAACTAGAAAATAAATAAGGATTTTTTTTCTCTTGAGATAAAGTTTTTAAAATCCCGTCGAGGACCCCTGACTGACCTATCCTGAGGCATGTGTTCTCTCCTCAGACGAGTCCTGTGACTGGAGAGGCTTAGCCACAGAAAACGAATACAGGTTTTGGCACCAGGAAGTGCAGTGATGCTTTAACAAGTGCCAACAATTTGTAAATGACTTTGGAATTAAATTGCAGGCAGAGGCTGGAGGAATTTTTCAGGTGCATGAGAGAAAAAAAAAATCCAGATTGCTTTGAACAAAATACTGGTGGAAATATGAACATTAAAGGCATTTCTAATGAGGGCTTTTATTGGAAATTTGGGAGAGTTGATCTTTGTTATGTAGGGGCCAAGACTTAGCAACACTGGGTCCTACAGTTGTGTGGAAAGCAGCCCTTGTAAACGATGAACTTTGATATTTAGCTAAGGAGATCTCCAAGCAAAGTGGACCCTAAAATGCTCTTTATACATAGTAGGAAAAGATTTGACCCGTGCACAGAAGAGAAGGAGGAAGTGACACCACAGAGACAGAGACTGGAGTGGTGCAGACACAAGCCAAAATATGTTGGCAGTCACCAGAAACTGGAAGAGTGAGGAACAGCGATTCCGCTAAACCTCCAGAGGGAGCGTAACTCTGATGACAGCTTCATTTCAGACGTCTGGCCTCCAGAATAGGGAAGAATATATTTCTGTTGTTTCGCGACTCCATTTTGGATCATTTGTTACAGCAGCCAGAGGACACAAACACAGTGGAGGAATGGCTCGGCCTGGACCACATGACTTCCCAGAGGCCAGTGAGCCAATGTGATGAGGGTTCACCACCAAAACCATGTGTTCAGTTGCGGAAGGAAAGATTCTGAAAAGATAGCAACAGCAAAATAGAGCAGAAACGTTTCTTCTCTCCCCTCCACTTCTATGTGTGTTGGAAATAGTGTCTACTGAGGTCAGTAATGATGACACTTGGCCCTTTCATGCTTCTCTTATTTTCCCCTCAGCAATATTCAGCGCCGGTCACTGCTTCCTCCTCCTTCGACCCTCTTTTCTTTGGCTTCCATGGTACCATGCCCTCTGGCTTCCCCTCTGCTCGGCTTAGCACTCCTTCCTCCTCAGTCTCCTGTATGTCACCCCCTACTACCAGCCCACCAGTGCTGGGAGTCTGTCCTGGGCCATCTTCTTCTTTTTCCTCCTCTCATTCTACAGACTCTTTCTGAAACACCCATCTATTTCCACAGGTTCAATTAGCATCCATGGGCTCCCAAATTTATACTGCCAGCTCAGATTTCTTTTTTGAGCTCCAGATCTATATTTATAGCTGCTTACTTTATATTTTTACTCGGATGTCTCATCAAACGTGGCATGTCTCCTCCCTAACCCCATCCCCAGGGGCCCCTCCTCCAGTGTTCCTTATCCTGGTAACATTCCCCTGTTCCCTCAGTGGGTCATGCCTCCACCTTGGAGTCATATCTAACCCACAATCCACTTCACTCCATTTGCAAGACCTACCACTCTCTCTTTGCAATCGATCCCGTATGTGGTTCCTTTTCTTCATATCCACTGCCATTATTCCAGCTCTGCTGTCATCATCTCTTATCGGGGCTTCTGCAGCGGCCTCCTGACTGTCTCCTCTGCTTCCACCCTTGCTGCACTCCAGTTTTATGAGTGAGGTGTTAAAAATGCAGAAACCAATCATGTCATTCTCTTCTCTTCCTTTAAACCCTGTCATGATCTTCAATTGCATTTAACATGAAACTCTGTCCAAAGTCTACAAGGTACTGAATTAGCTGTGTGGTGAATGCTATCATGTGCTGTCTAGAATACCTTTCAGGAATGAAAGACTTATTACCTCAACTGCTGGGAATGTGGCCAGCTGCCAGCCCTCAGGGGACCTTAACTCCTAACCCCAACTTTTCTCAAGGAGATGGTTCCCCTTTCTGGGTGGCCTTCACCTGATGACTCATTGATGAGAGAAGAAAGTGATATAAAAGCCCTGTCTTCTCACCTCAACTTGGTCCACACCAACTTGACCAGTTCTGAGGGACATCCTCTGTTGATATTGTATCTCCACTCAACTTCTCCCTTTGAACTTCCTCTTACTTCCATAGGTGCTGATCACACACACTAATATCCATCTGGGAGTCTGCTTCCTGGAAACACAACCTGTGGCCATCTGTGAAGTAAAGGTTTATACTGAGGGAGGTAATCATCCCACTGTCCCCTTTGATGATCAGATTATGTCCATATACTGTCACAACAGCAGTCTGTGGGGCTACATTTTAAGAAAGACATTGACAAAGTGGAGCGTGGCTGAGGAGGACAGCTAGGGTGTTGAGGGATTGAAAACTATGTCACAGGAAGAAACAGAGCTCATCAGCCTGGAGTAGTATTCACTCAGTATGTACATGATCGTGAACTTTAAGGGTTTGAAAGGCTGTCAAATGGAATAAAAATTCACCTTGTTGCTCCAGGGACTAGGATAGTGGCAATGGGTGAATGTTTCTGTGATACACGTTTAGGCTCTATATACAGAAGAAGTTTCTAGTAGTAACGGAATGGCGTCCTTGTGAAATAGTGAGTTCACTTTTACTGGACTTGTGTGATCTCACCTTAGAGGTAAAGTAGCAGAGATTCCTGAGTTTATAGAAAGTGGTGATCAGATGATTAACTTCTCCATGACAGTTTCTAGGGTTTCTGCTTTAGGACAAGGTTTTACAAAGTACTTGAAGAGGTTGATAGGTATAATCTGAAAAATGAATACCATGGCCAAGTCCATTTGAAAAAAACCTTAATGCCAAGCAAGTTGTTTTTACTGCATGTTTTCTTGGAGTTTTAAATGTGTCAAAAAATGCACCAATGAAAGTTCATAGGGACCTTCAAGGACTCAAGTATTGTTCAGAGCTCTTTTTGACCAGTGGTTAGTCAAAAGAACAGGGCAAGCGTTTTGTGGAACCCACATCAATAAATTCTGCTTTAAAACCTTATATTCCTCAGAGTCATTAATGAAGAGAGAATAATTCTTTTTTTTTGAGTTGGAGTCTCACTCTGTCACCCAGACTGGAGCGCAGTGGCATTCTCACGGCTACCATAGCTTTGGGCTCAGGAGATCCTTCTGCCTCGGCCTTCCAGGTAGCTGGAACCACAGGTGTGTGCCACCACGCCTGACTAATTTTTTGATTTATTGTAGAGACAAGGTCTCATCAAGTTGCCCAGGCTGGTCTCAAACCCTTGGGCTTAGGCAATCCTCTCTCCTCTGCCTCCCAAAATGCTGGGATTACAGGTGTAAGCCACAATGTCTGGCCAAATTCTTAACCTAGAGTAATTAATACAAGTTGCTGAATACTGGTCATTAGGGTTCCTCAAAATGTGAGTACTGTTATCAAATTATGGCGATCTCCCTACTTTACAGAGAGGGTCCACTTCCTCTCACTTGCTCTTTTAGCACGAGTGTGCCTGCTGTCTCGTTCTTGGCAGTGTTAGGATGGCATCAGATAAAAGCTAGAGCATTATCATTTTTGTTTATATTATTTATTAGGCACCACATGAAACCTTTTTCAGATTTCCTAATATTTATATTTAGGTGTTCGTAAAGTCCCTGATCAAAGAATCTTTCAAGACACATCGAAAGATGGGACACATGATTGGGGAATGCTCGCGCACTGCAGTCAAAATGCAGATCTCCAGAGAGGGAACAGTCCAGCAATTTTACCAACTTTACATTGACCAGGACCATTTCTGGCTCGTTGTGCTATACAGACGCCATAGTCAGCCCCAATTATCCAGCTGCCTAATCAACACTGATAATTACATTCCTCACACTCATGCCCCTTTTATTCAGCATTTCCAGGGACAATGTGCCCACTCCAGAAAAAAAAATACTAGGGAAGCCAGACTGTTGCTTGTATCCATCTTAATGCTGTGAGCTCTTCCAGACAATGCCCTTTCTAGAAGGCTGGTGATTGGCTTGATGCTTTTCCACAGAATGTGAAGTGCTCAGAAATCTCAACCACAAAGTGTCAGGGAGACCCTGTGACAACGAAGGATGTGGCTCCCACTGTTTTGCAGGCCCTGGTGGTTTTTGACTGATAGGTGAACAGCTGTCCTTACTTGAAGCTTTAAATAAATCGAGGAGGCAGGAGAGGATAGGAAGAATTGTAGGATTAGCTCATGTTTTCAGTTACTATCACCAATAAAATTTTACTAAGTACCCACCACGTCAAAAGAAACTCTGAACAACAGAATAACTTTAAAGGATTCTATTTGCTATAGAGACATTTTTCCAAGGGGGAGGAAAAAGGTAGCAGTTCAAAGTTGGTGGGTAGCATATGAAAAAGAACTCGGCTGTTTGAATTAACACCTCAAAGTCCTTCTAAATTCTATGGAGGCAAACCAGATGATGGCCAATTAAATATTTGATTAATTCTTGTGAGAGCTAATAAATCATCTTTAAGCCAAATAAATGATGCAGGACTACTGTGTAAGCAAATTGGCTTTATCCATTTTAAGTGCTACCTCTCTATGGGAGCTCCTTTTTGGTCAAGAATATACCCTTCTACACACACACACACACACACACACACACGTGTAATACTGCTACCAAACTCCAGAGATCATGTTCCTATGGCAACTACGGCCCATTTTATTACAGTCATCTTTATACAAAATCAGTTTTAGAAACCCACTGTGATGAAAAGGGGTTTCTCTTCACACTTGTCCAAGTTGAGCTGTCCATACCACATGCGAGAGCATGTTCTTACTGTTGGCTAGGACAATATTATGTGTCAAGAATCATACACAGTTTAGAATTGCATTATTCAATATTGCACCTTACATGAACCAAAGTCCTCAAGCACAGGGGGTCACAAAGATGACTACCTAAAATTACTCTATGCTCAACTGTGCCCTCTGTAGACTGAGTGTGGTCAAAATGCCTTGAATACGGTGGGAAGCTTCAGGTAGAGGGGAACTTGCTGCTTCTATCTACCTGGGTGCTTTTCCTGCCTCCCCGTGAAATCTCTCTATAAGAGATTTTATTTCCTTCCCAAGCCATGAGAGGATCTCAGGGATATGACAATCTGCTGGAAATGCTATTCGGTGTATCCCTGTATTTAGTGGAATGACTATGGGGTTGGGGTCAGTGACCCTTTCACCCTGCTATTGATTGGCTTTGTGACCAGGGAGAGTTACTTAACCTCCTTGGGTCTAAGTTTCTTCGTCTGTAAAATGAGGGCTTGGGTTAGACGCCCTGTAAGGCCTGATTTGGCGCAAAAAGTCTGTGACATTATGTTTAACAAAATGAAATAACTTGAACGAGTGAGACGTCACGTCTCTGGAAATGACCAGAAAGGAGAGTGGAGAACAAAATTGTCTCTATCCCTGCAAAATCAAAGCGAACTTCGAAAAAAATTCCAATATATGTGTATATAATTTGTTCTTTTGTTATTACAAGAAAACAGAACCTTCAGACAAACGCAACAAAGCCAGGAGGCTATGTTATATCGAGGAGGTTGTGACTGGATGGATATTTATGTTGGTTCTGTCTCCATGACCTCATTCCACAGGGAAGACTATACATGGAGGATTTGCAATGGGAAGGAGCAGGACAGATAAAGTTAGATGGGGCCAGAAATTCCACTGGAGAGTCCCAGTAAGAAGGTCAGAGTTCCCTTAACCCAATCAGGCAAGCAACAGGAAAATGGGAAGAAAAGGTTACTCTTTAGGTAGTGCTTGACTTTCTCTCACAGCTCTCTGCAAGACTTTAGATGTTGTGAAAGGCCGGTCTCCTTCTCCTTAGATGCCACTGGGCTTCCTGCATATGGAGAGTTATGGATGTTTTCCTCATGATCACAGGCCGTTAGTGCCGTTGTTAATCACTCTGTCTCTCGCGTTGCCTTTGCTATGTGGTGTTGGCAGAGCGGAGTAAAAAACATCTCAGCTGCCATTCCAGCATTTGCTTTATGGTGACAGAGGCCATAGATCCCTAGCCAAAAGTTAGGAGAACATGGTGTGACAAATATAAATGTCCCCACATGCAGAATAGGACAGAAGATCAGAAATCAAGGCTGTCCTGGAATGCCCCCGATACACCAGCTCAGGTTGGTGGCTTGCCATTCTTTGTTTTGGTGAGAGCAGGGGACCAGTGGGTTTTCTAGTTAGATGATACAATTTCTTCATATGCACTCAGGTTCTCGAGACTGCCTTGAGTCTCTCCTTGCCTTCTCCATGTATACAGCAGTGTGTTGTGGAATCAGGTCTGGAGTCAAAAAATGCCCAGGGGTTCCAGTTCTCTCAGACAACACAAGAAAGATGACAGTGGCAGAATCATCTCCCCTCATGTTTCGCAATGTCTGCCACCTTGGTCTTCTGGCCTGACTCAACCCTGGAGAATCACTAGAATGGAAGCTCCGTGAGAGCAGGAAAAGTTGTCTATTTAATTCTCTACCGCATTCATAGCAGCTAGAACTATGCCTGGTACGTAGTAGGGACTCTGTGAATATTTGCGGGTCAAATGAATAATATTATCTGACCAAATACTGAACTATACCAAATTCTTCTTATAAATTTGTGTTAATCTTAGAAATAAAGACACTTTGATAAGAGAAATCTGTGACTGGAAGAAAAAAGACCACCCCTATGTCCTTCTCATTTGGTTTCCACTTCGAATGAATCCCCCTTTTGTATATTTATGGGTGTTCGACTGAGTGGCAGAACTTTCAGATGCTTCTTGTCTATTTCTCCAACCTAAAGAGCAGCAGGTAGAAAGGGCCGGAGTGCTTGAGGTATAATGTCAAATGCAGCTGGCGTGTGAAACAAGTTGCAATCCAATCTTTAGTCATTGTTGCCTCGTTTGGGGCTTTTTGCAAGATATGTCTTCACAATTTTGTTTTAAATATAAATAAATAAAATGGCCACTTCTTCCTGTAAGTTATTTCTGTCCTATTTTATTTCCCGTTAAAAAAAATCCAATTCAGCTTCCAGTAATAATAACAGGGTTCCATTTATTTCAAATTACCAAAACCCCAGTGCTATCTCAGTAATGTTACTCTCAGAAAAGTCTTACTACTCCAGAATGGCAATTTTATGTTTTTCTAAATGAAAGGACAACAAAAGTGCAATACAACTTACGCATCTGGAATTTCTAATAATTTGGACCAGGAACTGGGGTAAAGTTTACTTTTACAATACCTTGGGAGACAGGACTTGTTAGACAAATGATGACGGCAAAAAATTAACTTATGTAGAGCTGTTACTAAGCAACCTGGAAGCACATTAACATAAATAAATATGCAAATATCACACTCTTTTCTATACATTAAAGCAGGTTCCCTAGGAAACTACACTAGACAGCATTATTTCCCTAATTTAAATGACTAGGAGATTGCCTCTTGCCTGAATATAGTGCCTTGCTGTACAATGTACTAAACAAATTCATATAATATGTTTAACTATCATGACAACCCTGTGAGGTAGACATTACACATTGTACAGGTAGGAAAAGCAGTAGTTCAGAGTGGTTAGTGGACTATTCCAAGGACGCATGTCATGGCAAAACTGGGACTTACTAAACATAGGTCTTCAGATGCGCGATCCAAAGCTCTCTCCACTGCAACACAGATGCCTGCAATAGTTTTAATATATGCTCTGTAATTTAGACTTTTCATTCATTCTGACAGGCCAATTAGCCAAAATTAATGTGTTTTTCCAAAGTCAGTGGGTAGAGTCAAGAAGAGTTTTGGAAAAAGATAAGAAGGGCAAACGTAACACTTTTCATGATCATTAAGCAGTGGTGACAATAAACACTTCTCGTACTCAGGAGTTTTAGAAATGCCCACCTGTAGTTTTATTTAAAAGAAACCTCATAGGTCATCAGACATGTCCATCCCAAGGGAGAAGCCCAGGCCCCATGACTATTTGGCCTTGTGACCAGGAGTAGGTGAATACTAAGGATGAATGTGAAAGCAGCTTTGTTTATTTGCCCCTGCTCTCAGCAGACAAAGGATTGCAGAGGATCAGGAATTTGTAGAGATCCTGATTTCTCCAAAAAAACTCTAAAAAACACTAGAGCAATGCTTTCCAAGTCAGAAAGGAGGCTATTTTCCACCTAGAGTTTTTATACTCAGCCAAAGTACCAATCAAGGGAGGAGGCAGAATGGAGATTTTCAGACATGGAAAAACTTGACTCTCATGCTTCCTCCAGAGGCTGCTGGAGGATGTGCTATATCAAAAGAAGAAAGCACAGCGAGAAGGAAGAGTAAAGCAATACTGGAGACCAGGCACACATACACAGAGCCAACAAAAGGATTCCCAGATACTGGTGAAGGAGGATCCCAGGCAGAGAAGGCAACTAGTCCAGATTGGAGAATTTGAAACATCTGTGGCCAAGGACAGGGGAGGGCTCTGTATTCATGGTTACTCTTTCCAGGTAGCCAAAATGAAGGTAGGAGATTGATGAGATCCTCAATGACCAGAAAATAAAGTACGTTTCTAATATAAAATTTTACACTGAAGTTTGGTGCCTGTCCTGTAACTAATAACTTAGAGTCTTCTACCTCTGTTGACTGTCCTGCAAAACACAAGTCTCCTGAATAAGAGATATACAACTGGTCTTCCATACCCATGGGTTTTGCATTCCAAGATTCAACCAACTAAGTAATGAAAATATTTTAAAAAGCCACAACTATAAAAAACCAAGACAGTAAAATAACTATTTACATGGGATTTACATTGCATTAGGTATTATAAGTAATTGAGAGATGATTTAATGTATTTGGGAGAATGTGCACAAGTTATATGCAAATACTGTGCTTTTTTTTCCTTCTGATTTTTTTTAGCTGTGCCATTTTATAGAAGGGAATTGAGTCTCTGAGGACTTGGGTATCTAGAGGGGGACTGGAAGGTGAGGAGGAGTGATCCTGAAACCAATCCCCTGGGGATACTGAGGGAACAACTGTGTATACAGTCCTGGTCACAAGGCAAGATACTCATGTGGTCTGTGTGTATATATACGTGTGTGTGTGTGTGTGTGTGTGTGTGTGTGTCTGCACAAAATATTTCTGGAAGGATTCATAAATCAGTAACTGGTTGCTTCTGGGGAACTGGATTAGGTGGCTTTGGGGTGTGGGAAGGAGTGTTTTCACTGTGCGCTGTGTATCTTTTTTATTTTTTTGAGTTGTCTATTATATGAAAAAAATACATCCCCTTCTCCCTAAATTCCCCAATTCAACAAATATGCAGATGAGCACTCAGTTTGACTGGCGATTTGGCCATGGATGACTATGGAAGCCTTGAAAAAAATGATTCTCACTGTCTTTTTTCTTTTCCAGTTAGCTTGGAGGAATCTGGAATACTAGCTCAGAAGTATGATTTATTTTTATTTATTTATTTATTTTTTTGAGTTGGAGTCTCACTCTGTCACCCAGACTGGAGTGCAGTGGCCGCTCCCGGCCACCGCAGCCTCGACCTGCTGAGCTCCGGTGATCCTTCCGCCTCAACCTTCCAAGTAGCTGGAACTACAGGCGCGCGCTACCATGCCTAGCTAATTTTTGATTTATTGTAGATATGAGGTCTCGCCAAGTTGCCCATGCGGGTCTCGAACCCGCGGGCTCAGGCAATCCACTCACCTCAGCCTCCCAAGGCGCGGGATTACAGGCTGAGCCACCGAGCCCAGCAGAAGTATGATTTCAATGTGTATTTTCAATTCATCTCTGGAAAGGAGGCTCCAGTATATATACCCCCCAGCAAAGGACTGAGAAAACCCATTTCCCTATACCTGCTGGTCTTACCTTGTTATTGCTTTTACATTATTACATTACTTGGAGATGAAATTACTAAGCAATGCTCAGAAATGTGCTTTCTGTTTAGAGTTTTGGTATTAATTTATTTGGACAGACTGGATTTTGCACGATCTGGTGGCCCATTGGCTCCCCTGCATGAAATCCCTGCTTGTGGTCAGGCCTCTGTACACTTTAAGATTTTGTTGTTCCAGAAGCAGCAGAATACGAATTGTCCCCATGTAGCATTTCAAGAGCTCAATTGCTCTGCATGATAGACAAAATCAACTTGGCCACTGACAGCAGCCTCATAAGCATAGCATGCATTTCTCATCTACTGTCTGATTGCTTAAATCATTTGAACACTGCACAAAAATTTATACTTGTGCCTTTGCCAGCAGCAAAAGCCCAGCGGGGTCTGGACAATGGTTCAGTCCCAGAGGCAGTGGAGACATGGTTAGGAAAGGTCTCATAGAGTCAGATGTTGGCCAGCCTGTTTTGCATGGCAGTGTGGATTCTATGCAATGTGGTATAGGAGAAGGAACATGTTTGACAATCAGTACCACTCAAGTTTCTCCTGTAACCAGCCATAGAACCTAGGGAACTTGCTTTCTTTGAACTTCTGTTTCCTTATCATTAAAATGATAATTATGATAGTTAAACTTTACTGAGTTGAAGTGGGGATTAGATGAGACATTATAGATATACGCAAAGCACCTAGTTCATGGTATGTATACATTTAAATAAAATGAGTTAACCATATCAGACAAATTAATGCTTTTTAACGCACTTAGAACAATGTTCAGCTCATAATAAGCTTTCAACGAATGTCAACAATAATTCTTTTTTTGATACTATAGTACATAGTTTAACTGAATTGGAAACATTCTATAATGAGTCAATCAAGCAATACCTATGAGGGAAGACCCCACAAACCCAGAATTTATTTATAAAAAATTGTGTACTCACTCTTACATGTTTAAACTTGTTACCTTCAAAGTACTCTCTGTTTGATGCAATACACCTATCGAGATGCTTTTTTCACTGCTCAAAACGGGTTTGAACTCATCAATTTTGATGCCTTTTAAGTCTTCTGCCATTTTTTGTTTCACCTCCTCCAAATAAGCAAAATGTTTCCCTTTGAGGATTTTTTTCAACCAGGGAAACAAAAAAAAGTTGCTCAAGGTGACATCAGGTGAATAGAGAGGGTAGGGTATGGAAGTCATGCTGTTTTGGGTCCAAAACTACTGAACATTCAGCGTGGTGTGGGCAGGTGCACTTGTAAATCACCTATCATAAAATGGGCAAACACGTAAAAGGAATCTCAAAAAAAAATTCACTGAAGCTGAATGCAGCCTCTCACAACAACATTAGCTGGTACACTGATGCCGGTGGGTCCCTAGGACACTTACCTTGCGAGGGAATCCTGTACTGCCAGATGCCTGCCCTCCAAAAGACAATTCAAGGGGATCCTTCCTGTATACTGAAGCTCAACAGGCCCAGCCTGTGATGAGGCCAAAAAGTACAGTACCTTTCTCAGGCAAGGTACAGTCTAGTTAAGGAGACAACATGCAGACATAAAAGAAGTGATCCAACAACCAATAACATGCTGTCTGAAGCAGTATGGGAATGGAACAGATCACAGAGGCCATGGAGGGGAGAGGAGAGGAGAGAGAAAGGGAGATCAAGATTGAGGTCGAGGTCAAGAGTAAGAGAGTTGGAGTGGGGGGGGAGAAAGAGAGAGAGAGAGAGAGAATGAGAATGGAGGGCAAGCAGATGATGGAGGGAAGGAGGAAAGGGAGGGAGTGGAAGAAAGAGAAATATCTGTTTTGACAAGGCTGCCCTTTGAAAGACTTCAAAGATGAAGAGGAGGATGGTTCTATTCCCCATAAAAGGAACAGTTCTATAGCCTTGAGTGAACAGTTAGAGGGAAGCAGACGTGACTGTATCATTTAGGACCGGCTCGGAAAGGACTTTGAACTCCTTCAACAGCAAGGAGCCACCATGGGTGGCAATATTTTAGGCAAAATAAAATTCAGCATAGGCATTTATTTTCTCCTAGACCAACGGGCTGACCTTCAGGAGTTTTGTTGGAAAGTTTGACAAATCATTCCATGGGAATCTTCACAGATAATGAGAATCAGGCCAACTGAGGACACATGAGATAAAAAATTATAGGCATGAACCTGACCAATGAACTCTGAATTACACTGAAATTACTAAGTATATAATCATCATTCACTCACACAATGTTTGCTCTATACAGACTGCCAAAGGGGCAAACGTGTCTGTATTCAACTGCATTTCAAAGAATCCTGGAATGTAACAAGAAAACTTAGGGACTATTTAGTCAAATTCCACCCAATAGAAAACTTTCCTTTACAATTTCTAAGAGAAAATACCTTCAGCTACTTAGACACTTCTTGAATGACATTTTAAGAATAGCATTCTGTCTTCTCAAACAGATCTGACACTTTCAAATCCTTTGCGGGGTGATAACCACGCTGTCTAATATTTATTGAGTGCTAGTTAAGCTATGTGCTGTCACTGTGGTGAGTGCCTGACTTGCTTTATATATTTAAACCTCTCAATTTTCACTTGCAAGCATGTTTCTGTTATTATCCCCACTTCCCAAATGATGCTCAGAGACGGTAAGTAGCTTTCCCAAGGTCACACAACTAAGAAGCAGTAGAGTCAAAATTTGAACCCAGTTGGCTAACCCTCACAACTTGAGCTCTTAACCAGATTCATCTTGTGTTGATCTACAGATTTGTGGTATTCAATTCTTTCTTCACTGCTGTCCATCAATAACAATGAATCCCTACAGTGAAGACTCCCAGTGGGGCTAGTGTGAATATGGGATGTCATTTGAAAAGGCTACCTTTATTCTCAGAGTACTTTTCTAGAACTCTTCTTCCCCTGGGAAATGTGTCCATCACCCCTACATACTTAATGCCAATCCAGTGTATCCTAATATATTTTAATACCAGATATATTAGATAATATCTGCGAGGGAAAATGCTAATCAATATGATTAAAATATGCAGTTTATCTTTCAGTTAAAAAATTTTATAACCAGTATGACTCCTATAAAATAACCTGACAGCTTGATATTTCAGGGTGTGAAATCAATAGTAACATTGCTTTTTATTTCATCTTGCCCTTGGGAGCAGAAGTCTCTGCTTTTGGAAATCATAGAGTCACAGAGATCTGTTTCTTTATTTTCGGGAAGGAACCTTCAAAATCCAAGCCTTACCAAAAAAGTACCAGTCTGCCTCTTTCTCTTACACTGCAGTGATGACTTATGCTGCATCAGATGTTCGTTCAGCTACAGTTTTAAAGATCATCTCCTCTGTGTAAGTTACGCTTCTATGTAGAATAAAGAACAGTTGGACAACTCTTCCTGAGCAGCTTCAAATACATTGTTAAGATTGTCAGTAGGATAGTTCACAGCTTCCTCTTATCCAAACACAACAAATCAATTCCTTCAGAGTTTCTTTGTGAGTCAAGGAATTTAGTTAGAGCTCTGTGAGGCGTGTATGCCTGTGGCCTTGGGACAGTCAGTTAACCTCCCCCTGTTCTCTTCTTCTGACCTTCACCTCTACCTCATCAGTTAGCTAATAAAAAACATGACATAGGCCAGAAGAAAGATCCTAAGTAGGTCAACACCACTCCTGGGAATATCACAAAATTTAAGCCTCTCCATGGAAGAACAATAGCATCATCTTCATGTACAAGAGGTATCACACCGTCGTGCCAGTCACTCTTTGGAGCTTCATGCCAGGCACTTCTGCATTTAGAGAGCTACCGATATAAAACATCGTTTTCTATGTTTACTATGTGAGATTAGCTATGTATTTTAGCTGTTATCAAACATGGTGCATAGTAGAGTCTTACATATATTGCACCACTTAATACTTAGCAAACAAAAGAAATAAGGGTACAGCTAAGACATAGTATAATTTGAAGCTTGTGTCGCATATTCCGCATTTAAAATTTTGTATCTTATCATCATTTTTTTCTTAAAAACAATAAACCATGGTAACTTTTGGTGGACTGTTAATTCTATATGTTTCCTTGATAAATCTGACACTGTACATCGATGTTTCTTTGTCTATGTTTTCCCAAGAAGGCTTATGTTATTCTTATTGAAACTCTGTGCATTGGCTTCTAATTCTTCCACATTTTGAGGTTTAATCCTGTGCTTTAACTGACAGGTCACCGATCTGAAAGTTTTATGAGTATGCTTTCTATGACATAGAAACCACTTATGAATATGTTAAACATCTCATGGGCATAGGCATGAGTTCTTCACAGTTTCACTCGTTACTAAAAGCCACTCAACATGGAGATTTCCTATTATACTGTCAAATTAACATATGGCTTTCATACCTCTGTATTCTCCAAAGTCCAGGAAAAAAGCAAATGTTCTTGCTTCCACAAGGCACTTAACGTTGTACCTGAGGAATAGGTTGCTTAAATGTTTTCTGCTACTATCCCCTTATTCTATTACAATTACATTAGTTACATTGCTTCTTAAGTCAGAGACATTCATCTGGCTTGGTTTTTATCATTAGAACTTATCATTCTATGGTTGTTCAGCACGAGGAAAGCTTTCGTTTGCCCTGAGTTAACTAAGTCTGGCTTTTATGGTGCATAATTATTATTCCAAGCCCCATCTCCCTTTTACTCAACCCAATATGATGGATATCCTCACACTCCCTGAAAAGTCTTTCTCAATACATTATTACTGTGGTGGTATTTAAAAGAGAATCTGTTTCTCATTGGATTGCTTCCTAAGATGAAATGTAAACCCTGTCTTATGGAGAACACCTATAATGTCACTGCAGAGTAAGTCTGCTAGTATGCTAATATGAAGAAACTAGTATGAAGAATACTGGTTATGAAAAAAAACCAATGACTTTGACACCTATAGACTTTCTTTCAAGATCCCAGAACATTTCTATGATGGCAGCTATTCGTTGAAACCCTTGAGGAAGGGAAAGAATCTGAATCTGACCACAGAAAAAAAATCACAGAAATCACTGACAAGAAGTCTTAAATTATGCATAGGATGTGTCATATTATGTTGCTTTCTTAAAAATAAATAACACTGGTACATATTTCAAACAATAATACTTTTGCCTGCCAAGAAAGAAGGGACACTGTCCTGAAAATCTGAAACTGTGTGTCACATGAGAAATATTTTCACAGATAAAGGGTCCTATGTTTCTCAGGCTATATAATCTATTCCTCTTTCCTTTTCCTTTCTTCTCTTCAGTATAATTATTAAAGGGAAAAACTGCAAATAAAACAGATTTCAAACAATTAAACATTTTAGGCAAAAAATTTTGGAACTAATATTAACTATATTTTAAGTTGTTAATGTTTAAATGTCTGTAAAGTACTCATAAATTCTTTTCACCTTAGCATTATTGTTTATATCACAAATATGTTCTAGCCCACATCACATGAGCATATAGGTTTTAAATATAGACATCTTTTTACATTTGTAGAATTATATTTCTGAAAATTTTTCTAGCTGGCAAAACTTCAGCTGGCAAAATCACAGCCTCATGGGAGATTCTCAGGGATTAAGAGATATCAGTGAAATGCCACTGACTATAGATTCTTAAAAACCACATTAAATCAAATTTCTAGAAGCCTTCTAGAAATTTCTATATTATCTATTTCTATGTAACAAATTACTCCAAAATTTAGTGATTTGAAATAACAGAAATTTATGATCTCACAGTCTCTGTGGGTCATGAATTCAGGTGCAGCTTAGCTGGGTGATTCCAACTTAGAGTCTCACAAGAAGTTACAATCAAAATGTTATCTGAGGCTATAGTTATCTGAAGACTTTCAGAGGGCTGGAGGATTTACTTTCAAACTCAGTTACATGGTTGCTGGTAGGAGAACTCAGTTCCTTCTCACATGAGCCTCTCCTAAGGGCAATCTGAGTGTCCTAATGACATGGTAGTTGTGTGATCTGAGGGGGGAAAGGGGGAAGTCACATCCCCTTATGTCCTAATCTTGGAGGTTACAAACCTTCGCTTCTACACTCTTTGTGTTTCAACTAGCAACTAATTCCAACTCATACTCAAGGGAAGGGGAATTATGCTTCACCTTTTGAAGATAGGTATATTAAAACATTTGTGAACAGATTTAAAAACCATCACAGTTTCCAACACAAATTAGATTTGTTGCCTTTAAAAACATGATCTGATTCTTCTCCTAATTCACCACATTTATCCAGGAAGCATGTGTGAGCATTCCAATACACTGAAACCAATTCTCCTTCAAGTTATAAATCAAGTAAACTATGAGAGTCTTCAAAAAGTTTGAGGAAAGTGAAGATTCTGAAAAAAATTATACATGGATTTCAATATCTTTGCACAAAAATACACTTATACTAACCTGCTGTAACATGTTTGAACAGGATCTAGTTTGAGGCACTTAGGAAAAGACATTATTTTGAAAAGAGTTTCTATCAAAGAAACATGAGTTCTGCTAAAGTTTAAGACAGAACAAACATCAAGTTTATGGTGAAGATTGGATGGAAGAATAGTGAAATCATTAATACTTGCCAAAAATTGATGGGGACAATGCCCCAAATAAATCAACAGTTTACAAACAGGTAACTTGTTTTAAGAAAGGACAAGATGATGTTGAAGATGGAACCCACAGCAGCAGACCATTTACATCAATTTGTGAAGGAAAAGATTCCTCTTGTTCTTACCCTAACTGAAGAGGACCAATGATTCACAGCACAAAAAATAGCCAACACCATAGACAGCTCAACTGGTTTAGCTTACACAATTCTGACTGAAAAATTTAAATTGAGCAAACTCCCTACAGTGGGTGCCAAAACCGTTGTGTCCATATCGGCTGTAGACAAGAGCAGGACTTTCAATGGAAAATTTAAACAAGTGGAATCAAGATCTTGAAGCGTTTCTTAGAAGATTGTAATAGGAGACAAAACATGGCTTTACCAGGATGATCCTGCCGAGAAAACACAATCAGAGCAATGGTTACCAAGAGGTGAAATTTGTCTAATTAAAGCGAAAGAGGACTGAACAAGAGCAAAGGTCATGGCAATAGATTTCTGGGATGTTCAAGACATTTTGCCTGTTGAGTTTCTGGAGGGCCAAAGAACAATAACATTTGCTTATTATGAGAGTGTTTTGAAAAAGTCAAAGTCTTAGTAGAAAAATGCCCGGGAAACCTTTACCAGTGAGTCCTTCTCCATAACAAGAATGTTCCTGCTTATGCCTCTCATCAAACAAGGACAATTTTGCTGCAAGAATTTCCATGGGAAATCATTAGGCATCCACCTTATTGGCCTGATTTGGCTCCTTCTGACTTCTTGTTTCCTAATCTTAAAAAAAATCTGGAAAGGACACCTGTCAGTTTATAATGTAAAAAAGATGGCACCGATATGTTAAACTCCCAGGATCCTTAGTTCTTTCAGGACGGACTAAGTGGCTAGAATCATTCCTTACAAAATGTCTTGAATTTGATGGAGCTTATGTTGAGAAAATAAAATTTACATTTTTAATTTTATCTCAATTCAATTTTTCCATGAGTTTTTTGAAGTCCTCTCTTTAGTAATTTTTAAAATTTTGCTATTTGACCCTTACCTTGCTAAGCTGTGATGCGGCCCTGTGCTCTTTGAGCTATGGCCAGGCCGTGTTTTCTTAAGCTTTGGCCCTCTTCCCTACCTTGGGGAGGTGAATCTCCTCTTTTTCTCTCTCTTTAGTTTACTTTCTAAATAAGCTATATATTTTTAAAATTCGCCATTTACTGACTTAAAATTTAATGTCTTTTGCACTTGCATATCCCTTTTAAGAAAATGTTTAAACAAAGTAAAAATTTAGTAAAAAAAATAAAAATGTAAAAAAACCTCAGTAAAACACTAGTGTGTAACTCTCAGGGATTTTAAACATGTTATCAAAATGCTTGAGGGCATATATTGGGGGTGAGAGAGCTGCTGCCATCTATCCTCATGCTGAGATGGCAGAGCAAGAGACCTCGTTGCCCTACTGCCTAGACCTGCCAATGTGTTCTAGAATCTTCTTGCCATACTCTGTTATTTATGGCAACCAAAATGATCATTAAATTGTTTAAGGGAAACAATTTTGCTGCAGAAACATAAAATCATATGATTTCAATGTCATATCTGGCTAAATTACAGTTGAAAGATTGCGTTTTGTTTTCCCTGTCTAACATTATTTCGTAATAAAAAAAAACTTTTCTTGTATCTTCAGTCTTCACATTTATCACTTTAGTGGCTCCGTAATGGTACATTGAGATGATATACCATAGATATAAAACCATTCCCTAATCGTCAGCTATTTGTATTGCTTTTGATTTGTCTTTCCATTTTCACAAATAATGTTGCTATAAACATCCCTATACAAATAGCTTTCTTCTTCCAACATTTTAATCTTTTCCTTAGGGCAAAATTTCCCAAACTGGGTTATTTAGTAAAAAGATATGTGTTCTTCTTAAAGTAGTTTATGAAAATTTCAGATTTCACAAAAGTGGAAAGAACAATATAATGAACTAGATGTACCTATCGTCCTAGCTCCAACAACGATCAACTCAAGAATATTCTCATTCACCTATACTTCCACCTACTTTGTTCTCACCTTCCCCTCAAAACTGGATTATTTCGAAGCAAATTCCAGACATCTATCTTTTCAAGTAGGATCATTTTTTGGACTCAATACTGATTTTTCAATCAGTATCCATTTCAAGTAAATGATCAACCCTAAAATCCAAATAAGACATGACACCAAAAAAAAAAAAAAAGAATCGTAAAAGTAAGAATTGCTATATTAGACTTTATCAAAGCACAAATGTTGTTCTGTGAAAGATTCTGTTACGAGGATGAAAAGACAAAATTACACACTAGGAGAAAATATTTGCAGTTTACATATCTGACAAAGACTGTATAGATATCCTATTCTAGATTGACGTATATAACATATAAAGAACTGTCCAAACTCTACAGTAATACACACACGCACCTCTCCTAACAATTCAATTAGAAAGTGAACTGAAGACCTAGAGGCATTTCACTAAAGATAACATAGATGGCAAACACACACACGCGCGCGCACACACACACATACACATGAAAACATGTTTTGCATCACTAGCCATCAGAACAATGCAAGTTAAGAGCACAGTGCCCTATCGCATACCTATTAGAACAGCTAAAATTAAAAATAATGACAATGTAAATGTTTTTGTGATGTGGAAAAACAGAACCTCTCATACAGTGCCGTTGGGAATGTAAAATGATATATAATCACTCTGAAAAATAGTTCAGTTGTTTCTTAAATTAAAAAATCCCAAACACTAAATATACACTTACCATACAACCCAGCAATCACACTCCTTGGCATTTATCTTACAGAAATCAAAAGTTAAGTCCAATAAAAAGCTGTGAATGAGTATTCATTGCAGCTTTATTTGTAATAGCTAGAAGACGGAGACAGCCCAAATGTCCTTTACTGGATTAATGATTAAACAAACTGTGATACATCCATATCGTGGATTACTCTGAGATAAAAAGGAACAAATTATTGATACTTGCAACAACTTGGATGGATCTCAAGCCATTCTGCTGAGTAAAAAAAGTCAATATAAAAAGAACACATGCTTGATGATTCCATTTCTGTAACATATTGATTTGCGTCAGGGTCTCACTCTGTCACCCAGGCTGAAGTACAGTGGCATGTCATGTCTCACTGCTGCCTCGACCTCTTGGGCTCAGGTGATCCTTCCACCTCAGGTTCCTGAGTACAAGTAGCTGGGACCACAGGTGCATGCCACCACACCTGGCTGATTTTTTAAATGTTCTATAGAGATGAGGTCTCACTATGTCGCCCAGCTGATTTTGAATTCCTGGACTCAAGCAACCCTCCCACCTCAGCCTCCCGAAGTACTGGGATTACAGGTGTGAGCCACTGTACTCGGCCTTTATAACATTTTTGAAATAACAAAAGGGGCTGCATGAAGAATGTTTTTGTGGTGATGGAATAGTTTTGTGTCTTGATTGTCACAAGGGTTCTAGGATTACTACACTTAAAACAATAAGATCACACATGTTTTACCAATGTCAACTTCCTGGTTTTGATGTTGTACTATAGTTACATAAGATGTAAGCAGTGGAGGAAACTGGGGGAATGATCTATGGGACCTCTCTGTATGATCTTTGCAACTTCCAGTGAGTTTATAATTATTTCAAAAGTTAAAAATTCAAATATAGGTTTTCTATTGATATTTTTGAGTTTGCATGTATTAAATCAGAGCTTGAAGAACTGCAGTGCTGAGAATCTGCTCTTACCATGGAGAAACCTACATAATAACCATCTCTTTCATATTTCTTTTTTTTTGAGTTGGAGTCTCACTCCGTCGCCCAGGCTGGAGTACAGTGGCACACTCATGGCTACCCCAGCATTGACGTCCTGGGCTCCAGAGATCCTTCCGCCTCAGCCTTCCAAGTAGCCAGAACTATAGGCGCGAATTTTTTATTTATTGTAGAGACGAGGTCTTGGGTTGGTCTTGAATCCTCAGGCTCAGGCAATCCACTTGCCTCAGTCACCCAAAGTGCTGGGATTACAGGCTGAGCCACCGAGTCTGGCCTCGTGTTTCTTTAAAATTCTTTGAAACAGGTCACCACGTGGTAGAAGTTGGAGGGACACTGCTTCATACTGAACAGACTTGAGGAACACTTGGCAGATCTTCCTGTTAGGACAGGGGCTTTTCAGGGCATTTTGTGAGTGGATGTGATTGAAATCATAAAGTGGGTGGCCTTTTCCTCTTGCCTAAAAGTCATTTTCCTTAGGAAGAAGACCCTTGAGAGAAGTGCTCTTACTTGTCCATGTTATTACAGTAAAGCTTTGAAAGACACTACCAATTTAGCTTCCTAAAGTTTAGAACTCAACACATGGATGCCTTGCCTATCAAATCAGGCACAGATATATGACAGCCCTAGAAACGTCAGCAGTAGGGACACAGGTAATGAAAAATATTTAGGCAACTTTATGAAGGTGGCAATTTAGGAAGAAATATAGTTATTGTATGTGCATGTGCACACACATGCAAACACATTAACACATACACACATGCACACACATATGCTTACACCTAGTGAGCCTTTGCTAGTCCCTAGCAAAGACTGAAGCAATAACAAACCCCTAGTCTTCAAATCCAATAGGTTTCTTTCAGGCTTCATGCTGTACTTTTCATGAAAAGTACATCGGTTTTGTACACCGATGATCTTCTTGAGATTCTGGACTGCCTGTGGCATTTCGTGACAGTCCTCTTTCCTAATTCAACTTCTGTCTTCTTGGCTATTCTTTTTCAGTCTTATTTCCAGGCTTCTCTTTCTCATACTTACATGTTGATTTCTCCAAAGGATGGTTTTCAGCCTCTTCTCTCCTCTGTTTATAGGATCTCTCAGACCTCTCATCGGTAGTTTCCGTGTCCATCAACACACTGGCGGCCTCCAAATCTGTATTTCTAGTCTCACCACTCCCTTACATTCAAAAGCCATCCATCCAGTGGCCTACTGCGTATTTTCACCAGGATGTTCCAGCAGCATCTTAAATTTCCGGTGCTCAAAGGACGAGTCATTATCTCTCTTTCCACATTTGTTGCTCCTCCATTCCCCACACTTTTGAGCATACTTAGAAGCACCTAAGTCAGAAATAATAGCATCTACCCTTGACTCCCCCTGCCGCCTCGCCCAATGAGCCCAGCATCTTCTCCATGTTACCCTCCTGAAGTCCCTCGAGCGTGTTGCCCCCGCACGACCATTGTCGTTGTTCACAGTTCAAGCCATTTTCATTTCTTGCCTGGTCTGACTATGCTTCCTGACTCCAGTCACATACCTTCGGTCTCCCTCCAACCCTATCTCTCTTTCACACTTTTACCCCTGAGTTTTCTAAAGAATACATCTGTTTATAATGACCTTTTTTTGAAAGCGCGTGAGTATTTCTCGGTGTTGACAAGACAAAGTCCCTTATCCTTCAAGACCCAGATCATCACCTCCTGCGTGGAACTTTTCTTGGCTTCCAAATACACTTGGCTACTCCCTCCTCTGTGCATCTTATATTACCTTTTACTGCCTTATCTTCATGACTTTACAAGTATGTCTCACTCTACTAAGTTGTGAATTTTCCGAGAAAAGGACTAATGTCAGATTCATCTTTGACTCTCCAGCACCCCGTGCAGTGTCGGGTACATTGTAAAAATCTGATCATCACTGCTAACATTGATCGAACTCTTACTTCCTGCTTCTTGTTCCAAGCACTCTGCACACACTCTCATTTAATCATCACAACTTTATGAGATAGGTTCTATTTTATCCCCACTTTACAGATGAGGAAATGTTACTTAAATTATAGTTAGATGTACTTAAAATGCACTTGACGAATACTTATTGATTGAAAGATAAGAAATGGATGAATGCCCAATTACTCAGTGCTCTCCCTGGGAATAAGACCCTGAAATATCCCTCTGAATTTAGTTCCCTGCAGGAAGGCCGCCAGCCCCATATGTCATCCTGGCATAAACTTGCATTTTATGATCCGGGGAAGGACTGCAACCGATTTCCCGATGGCATAGTCCATCTTCTGATTCCAAAGTCCACTCCAAGACATATGCCTATATTATGCCGCCGAACAATTTTCACACAAAGGACACAGATCTTGCAGCCTGGTTGGTAGGGTTGGTTTTGTTTCTGCTTTTTTTTTTCCCTCTGGGCTGAGTAGTTGCGATTGCTGAATTCTAAAGCCAGAGACGTATTCAAAGTCCTGTATTTAAAACTTGCTTTCCTTTCTGATATGGTCTTTTCATAGACAGTTACTCAGGTGATTTTATTGTCTTTAAATGGACTCGAATTCACTACTTGGCACGTATTTTGAATCTAAAAGAAAGAGTTCTAGAGGGTGGAGACACATAGGTTTAGAATCAGAAACCTGAGTTTTAATTCCCAGTTCTGTCACTTACTGAGCAGATGACTTTGGAGGCATTATGTAACTCTTCAGCCTCAGTTTCCTCAACAGACTGTCAAGCTCCCCTAACACACCAGCGCAGTGTCAGGACTTGTGTAGATGGGAGCATTATATCTGCAGGAAAGCGTTCTGGTAAGACTTTATATAGACACTGCAAGCTAGCTAAAACACAGACGGACTTGACACCCAAAGTTTTGGTTTGGTGTTTTTTTGGTACACTGCAAGGACAAAAAAGGCTATGTACTGATAGAGGATAATTCAAATGCTTCCCTAAGTCATTCTCAGTTTGCAAATGTGGTAGCAAAGATGATCAGAATGATGCTAAAAGACAATGGTCGAAATGTACGTAGGTAAACATGTGAAATTGTTAGGAAAAAACCCGAGGAAGCAACCCAACGGTCAAAGCAACACTGCCAAGGGTTTTCCCAGGTTTGAAACATCCCCATTTTTCATGATGCCGGCCATCTTTGTTGTATCTGCCCTTCAATTCCTTCCACTTGGAACATGTTGGTTGCTAGTTGTTTTGTCAGCTTGTTTCATGTTATTAGTTATTGGTTGTTCCTTTGTTGTTCGTCCTCTGTATCACCTACTCTGAGTCTTCACTGCATGTTTTGACCCCCCCCAAAATTTTAAGCCCGGGAATTTGCAAATATTAATAACTATTCATGATGTTAAGTAGTTCTGAATGTCTCATGCCTCATAGGGAGTTCTGAAGTTTACCTACCTAAGAAGTCACTTGAGTGGTTATTTATTTCTTTAAACCAGAGCAAAAAGAAAAAAATTACGAGCTTATGATTTCTTTTAATGCAGCTGTACTCTCCCTGCCTTTGTCCCCTCTGGCACACACATGTGCCTACACACACACACACACACACACACACACACACACATTTTCCAACTGAACAAAATGGAATTAATTTTACTGTCTTCTGGTGCTATGCATGAAATTCATTTATCCTTCTCCAGTCTAATGAATTAGTATGCCGCCGAACAATTTTCACACAAAGCTTAAAACACCTTTGTATTATTCCTTTGCTTGTGCTTCACTTATATAGGTAGGTGTTAATTACACAGCTTTAAAAATATTGCTATTAATGTTATTATCTACATTGACTATGTAATGCTGTCGAGTGTAAACCTGAAACTACCACAGGAACTTTCTTAAACTGTTAGTGTTATATTAATTCCTATCATGAAACACTTCTATATCGTATAAAAACATATTTTTAAAAATGCTCTGATAATGAAGGCATGATAGCAGGACTATAAAGCTCTTAACCTGGTAATTCATCACCCAAAAAACAATTTTCTCAGATGATATATTGCCAAGATTCATGCTGCTGGATATGCATAAAAAAGAGACCATGCATTGTTCTGTAACCACAGTCTGGTATTACTAAACAATAAAAAGACAGATGTACAAACAGCCTTTGGATTGAGCATAATTATTTAAATTATTTCTAATACCCTTAAATAGCTTCTCCCAAAACTTATTTTCATTTAAGAATTTTTGAGACTGCTATCCTTCCTCAAACTCTTTTCTGTATTACTCCTTGTCAAAGATTAATTTGAATTAATCCTAATTTTCAGCTTTGCAATTCATTGCATTCCAATTAGTCCTCAGAAAGTCCCCTCAGAATTGCTCAAAGTTGTAAACCAACATTCTGCAAAACCCACATAAATATCCTTTCACTCTTAATGCTACGGAATGATAGAATTTCAGAACAATCACAGTCGTAAGGAAGACGATGGTGTTAGCAGCCACTCACAATCATGGCTCTATGTATCGGCAGAATGCTTGTCAGAGCTCCCTGAGTGATGGCTGGGTTTCCACACACAGGATTAGGTAATATTCTTCCATGAATTAAATTTATGTTTGATATTTTTTCATCCTCCAAACATAAAAGCCGTAAACAGCCACAACCCTTTGAAACTGGAATGGCCTTCTGTGACCCCCAGGCTGAAATTTAAGTTTTCTGCTGCTGATTCATTCTCATTCCCATGGAAACAGTCACCAGAAATGAGTCTGCTGTCATTATTCTCAAGCACTTACCCTGGTCCCAAGGATCTGGTGTCCGTGGGAGTCAGAAAGGAAGTGAGTATCAGTCCTGTGGAATAAACTCAAATAACTGTCAACTGATAGGCTGAAAGTTAGATGCTTCCCAAGAAATCTGCGTTTTTAAAATAGTATCTATTTTAATGTTTCTAATGATAAAAAGAATACATTGCCTAAAAACTCTAAAGAGATGCACAAGCAACTCCAAATGGCTATGTCCTAGGGAGAACTGGAAACGAGGCAGACAGGGGACTAGAATAAAAAACTCGTAATTTTTAGAAAATGTTTGATTACGAATATTTGTAAACATAGAAGAAAATGGAATAGTCTTGTGAATTCCTATGTAGCCGTCACCCAATTACAACATTTATTAACTCATGACCAATCTTGTTTATCCATTTTTCCAACCCCCATGGTTTATTTTGAAGCAAATTCCAGACATTGTATAGCTGAATCCACAAATATTTAATATTTATCTTTAAAATACAAGAACTATCAATGAAATACTGTTATCACATTTAACAATTTAGTAATAATTTAAAATATCATAAAATAATTGGTTGCAAAATGTTCTTTTCTTTATTATTTTTTTCTTTCCTTCTTCCTTTTATTTCTTTCTTTCTTTTAACAGTTGTTTTGTTCATGGTGTGATCCAGGCAAGATCCTGGATGGTGTTTGAGCTAAATCTCTTAAGTCCTGTTTAACCTTTAAACTTCCCCTTCATTTATTTTTTTCTTCCCTTTGCAATTTATTTTTTAAGAAATCAGATGGTCTTGTAGCGTTTCCTATACTCTCGCTTTTGTTGATTGTTTCCATGGTGTCATTTTGCATGTCCCACTCTCCCCAGTGTATCTTTTTTTTTTTTTTTTTACTTTTATTTTTTAGAGATGAGGTCTCGCCAAGTTGCCCAGGCGGGTCTCGAACCCGCGGGCTCAGGCAATCCACTCACCTCAGCCTCCCAAGCGTGTATCTTTAAGCTGAAAGTTAGATCTACAGGCTTGAGCAGATACAGGTTTGATATCTTGACAAGAAGACTTCATATACCATGTTGCATCAAAATACAGAAAATGTCCAGTTGTCTCCCTTTTTGTTAGCAGAGATGGCTAAACATCGCCTAGATGTATTATTTCAGAGGGAATCTGAACTAAGTGAATGAATCGCCTATTCGAAAAATTAATGAAAGAGAATTTTTTAAAAGTAGGAAAGCAATGAATGCAATAAAACCCTGTCGTGTGATAAGTAACTCTAAAAAAAAAAAACCAAACGAGGCTGGGTGCAATGGCTTACACCTGCAATCTCAGCGCTTTGGGAGGCTGAGACGGGAAGACCGCTAGGGCCCAGGAGTTCGAGACCAGTCTGGGCAACGTAGTGAGACCCCCGTCTGCCCAAGACCAAACCCATACCCACACCCACACCCAAACCCTACAAAGTGACCAGAGCATGGAAATCCAGTGGGGTAGCAGGTATGGTTTGGCGCCATCTGGTGGTCCATACCCACTCGGCTGTACATATGGATTATGATGATTCTGGGCCCTGTAGTTGACTGGGACTTGTCAATCCAGTCTGGAGAAACCGAACTATGAGACTACTGGGGACAACAGGACAGGCACTTTAAGTTTTCTATTTCTCAAAAAGGGACTGCCTGCCATTTTCTCAGCAGGCTTTCCCACCCTCCAATCCTCCTATCACCTCTCAACTCCCAAAATGTGAAAATTTTAGCATGCTTTTGCTTGAAAATGGCGGATGAGTTGAGCAGTGTAGCCAGTGGTTAATGGCATTGTAGCCAAATTCATATTGTCATGCATGAGACTAACTTTACCGTATATACAGGCAGTGTGAAGAAAATGGAAGTCACTCCAACTTGCCACTCACAGACAATGGCTGCTCCCATTTTGGATATTTTCTGCCAATCATTCCTCCAGTATTTTAATACATACCCCCATGTAAGCGAAGCCAGGACCATACAGTTTCAGACCGTTTTGAAAAACGAGCCTTATAACATAGGTTGCCATAGATTAGAATGACTCACCATCTCCAAAGGCAGTGTTGGTGCTACCCACCGTAAACGTTTGCTTGTCTGACTGAATCAGAGAGAAAACCATCCAAAGCTGCACCAACCAGATCTGAGAACTGAAAGGAGACATTCAGAGACGGAAGGTGGTTGAACTGGACACATCTGATGACTGTGCTCTCACTGGAAGATTTGAGAGTTCCTGCTGCTGAGGACTTCAGAGCAACCACTGCTTGGGTCTTTCTTAAGGCTTCCTTGTTCAGCTTTTATTTTGGCAACATGGCAGTTGCTATTAGAGTGGGATTGTGTTGCTTGAACAAAAACTATCTTAATACATTTCTCAAAAATGTGACTTTTAGTGGATGAATGGTGGGTGTTCCACATATATTTAATCATTCCATTATAGCTAGTGATTTTCAAGAAATAAAAACTGCTTTAATAATATACTTAAACTGGTCAAGGCTGCAGTGAGCCGGGATCATGCCACTGCACTCCAGTCTGGGTGACAGAGTGAAATCCTGACTCTCTCTCTCTCTCTCTCTATATATATATCTACCACATTTTCAATTATTTCCATAAAGGTTGTTAAAACTTTTACAATATACCCTGTAAAAACTAATTGCAAGAGGAGTGATATCAAGTTATTAAAACTACCACAATTTTGTAATAAATATTAATCTCATGGCATCGTCATCACAATTGATCATTATAATGTATGAAAATCTTTGTCAATTCAATATAGGGGGATGTTATGTCAAGGCAATTTCAATTAGGGTTTTTTATTGTTAATGATGTTGGGTAGTTTTAATGTTTGTGTGCTTTATTCTGCCAGTTTATATTTTTTGTTTATTTCTTCTAAGGGTTGTGAATCTTACTCTTGATTTGTAAGATATCTCTCCTATGTTCCTTACTGTAATGAATATTGAAAATATTTCTTTCTTATGTGTTTCTTTCCCTTATGTTTGTTTATGTTTTCTAAGGTATAGTCACTTATTGTAAGTAGTCAAATTTTCAATATTTTATTTTCTAAAGTTCTTTCTTTGTTTAGGAAATTTGTATATCACGAATATTATATACCTATTCATATAATACTTCTCTTTTTAAGCGTTTAAATTTCTGATTTAATTACTTTGATTTTGTGACATGGAGAACATTTTTCTTTTTTTCTCAGATAAGTAGCTAGATATTTCAATACTATTTATTTAATAGTCTATCATTTTCCAATGATTTTGAAGCAGGAAATTTATCATATATTAAAATCATGTATTTGATACTAAGTCTATGATTATTTTACCCACCTATTTTAACTATAATTTATTTATTGTTTTAAAATAAAGTTTATATGATCTATTTTTATCTTTTAACTCCACTTTCTAAAAATTCTTTTTATTTTTATTTTGACAAGTGTCGGGGTACAAGTGCAGTTTTGTTACATGGACATATTGCATGGTAGTGAAGTTTGGTCTTTTAGTGTAGCCAAATAGTGTACATTGTACCCATCAGGAAATTTCTTATTTTTCACACTCCCTCCCACACTTCTGTGTCCATGTATATGCATTATTTAGCTACCACTTATAAGTGAGAGCGTGTGGTATTTGATTTTCTGCTTCTGAGTTATTTCACTTTTTTCTGAGATGGGGTCTCACTGTTTTGCCCAAACTGGAGTCAATCCCCCCATCTAAGCTTCTCAAGTAGCTGGGACTACAGGTAAGCATCACCACATCTGGCTTATTTTTGACTCTATAATATATTTTCACTTCTAACAGAACAAAGTTGTTATTTTTATTTTTCAAAAATGTTGGCTATTCTGGTTAATTAATTTTTATGTTAGATGATTTTAGAAACATATTTTGCTTTTGTTAAATTCTTTTTGTGTGAGATTTTGTTTTGAAAGAAATTGGTATTTTAATATTGTTCAAGCTTTCAAGTGCATGACATCTCTACATTAATTCAAATGGTTTATTATGTCTTATAGTGAAATTGTTTGTAATTAAAAAAAATCCAGCTCCAGCACCTTACTTGATAAGTTTATTCTTAAATATTCAATAGATTTGATCCTGCTTGGAATAAGTCTTTTAATTCTTTTAACTGAATGTAATGGTATATCATAAAGATATTTGTTCAACTACATTTATGAGTATTATCCCAGTTGACTCTCATTGGTCTTACAGGGAGACAACCTTATCATCTATATATAACAGAGATTTTTTTTCCTCCTCTTTTCCAGTATTTATGTCTTTCATTTTCTCCTGACCTTGTTGCGTTATTTTTTGAGGACAGAGACATTCTTTTCTTGGTTTTTATATTTTAGTGTTATGTATGATGTTGTCTTTAGGTTGAGATGTTTGAATGTATCTTACATTTTATCAAATCCTTTTCAACAGTGATTGACTTATGTATATTTCTGATTTATTCAATTGGTAAGATGAATTTTATTAATTGAGTTCCCAATGTTGAAATATTTTGTTTTCTTTTCCCGAATCCTACTAGGACCTAGTGTATTATTTTCATTAAAACAGAGGATCCTAGTTTCTACTACTTTATTAAAACTTTTTTTTTTTTGCTTCTATGTTAATAAGTGAGATTGGTTTCAGATTTTGTGCTTCGACTGGTAAGTTTTAGTGTCAAAGTTATGCCACTTTCCAGTGAGCATTTGATGAGACTTGTGTTATACTTACAAATTATTTTAGAAAAATTTCCGTCTGTTTGGTATTCAGTGTTCTAATCTCAGAACATACTTTATCTTCATGTATTCAAGGCTTTATGTCGGATAACTTCACGTGAGGAAGTGCTCTCTGAGCTGAGAGCTGAAGAATGGGTAGGAGTTCGGGAGGTGGGAGGTTGAGGAGGGCGTTCCAGGAAGGAGTTTTAAAGAGAGAAGTCATGGGATCCAATGGGCCTAATCGATAGGTCCGTACATGCTGCAGGTGGAGAGTGAATTGCAAGAAGCTAGGAGTGGTTGCAGAATAGCTGTTCCATGAAAAACTGAACAAAGAAGTTGACCGTGGAGAGGAATAAAACTGAGTAGATGTAAATGGAATTTAGGGGGTAAAATAGACAGACCATGCTAATGGAATATGTTTGAGTATCAGGGCACGAGGAAATGAGGAACTGGATGACTGTTGATATCAATTACTAAGATGATGAGCACTGAAAAAGTATCAGATTTTGGGGTAAGAGAAGGATGAATTGAATTTTGAGCATTTTCTGTTTGCACAGCCTGTATATATAAGTCTCATTCAGGAAGACAGAAATCACACTGGTTCTATTAACATCATTTTAATCTAAAAAATTGATTAAATTTTTGATTAATTGTTGGAAAATTTTTAAAGGGGGAGACATAGAAGCAACACAGAGTTAGTTATAGCAGAAAGTGGCTGCTACTCAAAATCCTGGGTGAAGAAAAGGAAAGAGCTAGGATCTTAGAAACCTAGAGCTTGAGGAAATACCGCTGGAGCTGGGATGTGGGCCAGACTTTCAGATCAGCACGGCTGACCAGGCTGGAATTTTGGAGGGTTGGGTTCAGGGGAGGATGAGGCTGGTTTTGGAAGAGTGGAAAAATCCCGAAACAAACTGCCGTAGTCAGGGTGAAGAACTACCAACTCTTGCAGGTGATGCTGACATTTCAGGCCTGTCTTGGCAGAACCTAAAGGCAGCCAGTTACAAAAGGAAAAAAACAACGTGACCAGCAGAATCTCAGTCTTGGCATCACAAAACAAGATTATGGAAAAGTGGGTTTGGAGCTGAGAGAATATGTCAATAAACAGCACAATATATTATATGAAAATGCAAACCTGCAGGCAGTTGGATTTTGGGATCTGGAAAGGTCTTATACAGAGACAGAAATTTTGAAATGACCAATGTCTGTTCAAATCAGCACTGTGGATAGAAATAAAATGCAAGCCACATAAGTAACTTAAAATTTTCTATTAGCCATATAGCATAACATATTTTATTTAATCAATACAGAGGGTGGCAAAAATGTATACACGTTTTAAGAAAGGGAGAAAATGTATTAAAATTGCAATTCTCAATATATTCCATGATAAAACATGAATACAAGTCATGTTGGACTTCCACAATTACAAGAAATGCTCAAAGTGCTTATCATCAAAGTGCTTACCCAGACACTTCTGATTATGGCTAGCTAAAAGTGTACTTAAATACCATCTCTTATAATGTGTATACGTTTTTGACACCCCTGGTATATCCAAAATATTGGTTTTTTCAACATGCAATCAGCATAAAGATACTGGGATAGTTTATACCTCTTTTATACCAACTTTTGAAATCTATTGTGTGCATGACCACTACTTCCTGTTCAGATCAGCCATATTTTAAGTTCTCAGTAGGTGCATTTGGCTGGTGGTTCCTTTATAGGGTAGTTCCTTTATAAGTTTTTTTTTTATAAGTTTCATGTATGGATAATAAAGCCTAAAAAGAGATTGCAGAGTGAGAACTGTTTCCTGGGCACAACTTGAAGAAACTCAAATACTTTGAAGCCAGAGAAAGCAGAATAAGAGCCCATAAGGAAACTGAATGGAGGAATGCCAGTCGGTGCCCTAGGAAAGTAAGGGATGGAGAAAGGAGTGAACAATGATCAACAGACAAGAGAGGCTGAGAACATTTCACTGTTGATACGGTGGTTGTTGGTGACCTTTGAAACAATTCTTTGTGAGGAGTAGTGTGGTTGGAACCAGATCAGAACAGGCTGAAGGGCCAAGTCAAAAGTTAGGAAATGAAGGCGGTGGGTATAAATAGCTTCCCCAGATTTATCTAAAAGAAGAAAAGGTCACGGAGGGGGAAAGGAAATAAAAAGGGAAGAGAAGGGCGGGGAGTATGAAAAGACGGGAGAGATTGTGGCATGTGTCAGTAGTGATCGAAGGACAACAGCAAGAAAGGATAATTCCCAATGTAAGGTTTCCGAGAAGGTGGGAAGAGATTGGAGAGAAGGGGGAGACCCCTGAGGTTTTGTGCAAGAAGAAAGAGATTGAGGATGGGTTCCGATGCAGGTCAGTTGGCAGGCTGGGGAGCAGAAAGTTGAGAGGGCTCCCATCTCATGAGAGAGGCAGTTAGTCTGCGTGAACAGAGGAGAGGTAGGTAGGTGGATAACCATGATGGAAGAGGCCGCAGACCAGAGAACCATGATAGGACTACTTGGGACCGAGGTGGACACGGGGTAGTTGAAGATCGTGAATTTAGTGTGCTACTAATGAATGCCCAAATCTTTTTCCATTACGTTTTCTGGCCAGTGATTGTGGGCATGTGAGAAAGCCATTGATCTTAAAATACGTTCTCCCTATTCTAATTTACTGAGCTCTCATTAATTGCAAGAGGTTTTATTTTAAACATGATTTTTGACCTCTACTCATGTCATCGGTAGACAATAATTTGTCTCCTGTTTCTTTAAAATTTCATATTTTGTTTTATATTTTATATTATTATCATGAACTTAGTGTACAATTTTGTATACTAACATTTAGAGCAGATTTTTTTTGACTTTGCTCCTGATCTTAACGGATACGCCTCTAGCATTTTATCTTGAAATATGATGTTCTTTGATGATTTAATAATGTTTAGAAAGTCTTCCAACTTCTAGTTTTCTAATCTTTTTTTTTTTTTTTGAGTTGGAGTCTCACTCTGTCGCCCAGTCTGGAGTGCAGTGGCACGCTCCCGGCCACTCGCCGCAGCCTCAACCTGCTGGGCTCTGGCGATCCTTCTGCCTCAGCCTTCCAAGTAGTCAGAACTATAGGTGTGCGCTACCACGCCTGGCTAATTTTTGATTTATTGTAGAGATGAGGCTTCGCCAAGTTGCCCAGGTGGGTTTTGAACCCGCGGGCTCAGGCAATCCACTCACCTCGGCCTCCCAAAGTGCTGGGATTACAGGCTGGGTCACCGAGCCTGGCATTTTTTTTTTTTTTAAGGAGACTAGGTTGTTCCAAAATCTATTCCAGCATACGTCTATTATCTATCCCATAATTTTTTTCTTATTGATTCTATTTAATAGATCTGTGAATTCTGGGGACAAATTTTGCTTGGTTGATTTTTAACATACTCTTGAATTTAGTCTGCCAGCAATTTATTCCTCGTTTTTGGATATATCAAAAAGGGATTAGCTTTTCTTCTTGTTGAGTATCAAAGCTATGTCGGCTTTATAAAATAAATGATGTAGCTATCTCTATCTTTCTGTTCTTCGGAGCAATTTATATAGCATTAGCTGTTCCTTGAACATTTGAAAAAACTCCGTCTGGTTTCAGAGCCAGAACTTGTTTTGCACCTTTTCAGTGTTGTTTGTAGTTGGGAGTCTATTTGATTTTGACTCCTTCTTGAGTCAATTTTGGTGACTTATGTTAAACAGACAAACTTATATTTCATGGAATTTTCTAATATTAACATTGAGGAGTACAGCGCATTGTCTTACAATTTTAACATGTCTCTATTGTTACATCCTCCATGTTATTCCCATTTACATGTATTTATTCTTCGTGTGACTGTTCTGTCCCTGGTTAAGTCTGCCCGCGCCCTGTCAAGTTTATCCTGCTTCCTCTGTTGCTTGTTGGTTTGTTTGAAGCACGTCTTATTCAGTTTACTTCTTCTTTACCTTTTTTTTGCTGTTTTTCTCTAAAGTGTTGAGTTAAATGATTTAGTTTCAATCTTTGTTTAACATGGAAACTATTGCTTCGATTTTTGTTATCTAAAAATATTATGGAGCTATTTTTATCGAATAGTTTTTAAAGAGTGTCATTTTGAGGAAGACATCTATGCGCTTATTATTAAAAAGTTTTAAATTTTCATCATGGCTTAAACTTTTGTTATTAATTTATAGTCTTAATACACTGTCGGCAGATAGTGTGTCTAGTATAATTTTGTTTTCTTGGAAACGATCGAGGGTTTTGGTAAAGAATAAAGACACATTTTGTAAGACTTGCATGAAATTTGAGAAGAAACTTATAGAACACAAGATTTGCTTTCAGCTCAATGCTCAATGGTTTTTGTCTATTTTTCTTGGACTATCCAATGATTTTAAGAATTTATAGTGATGCTCTATCATATAGGGTTTACAGATTCATATAATCTCTTTATCATGAATTTTACCTTTTATGAACATAATAGGTTCTTTTTCACTTGTTCAATGCTTTTGTCTTGAATTCTTTTGTATTATCGTTGTTATCCCTTTTTTTTTGTTTGTTTGCCAACTAGATATGCTTAGCCTGTGTTTTCCCTTTTAGTCTTTGTAATACATTATTTCTGACCTTGCAGTATTATTTCTTTCATGTATATATTTTGTAAGAAGATGGAATTGACTTTTCCCCCTTAACCTAAGCAGATAGATTTATGTTTAAATGGGCCTCTTAAAACCAGTTAATTTTTGTTCTGACTTATATGGTTGGTCTTTTTTAGACTTTTTTTGCTCTTAAACTATAAAGATTCTGTCTTCTAGTATGCAATTGAGTGCTAGTTTTTTTTTTCTTCTGGTTTTAGTAGTGTATTTGTTTCAGAGATATGTCCTTTCTTTGATTGTTTATTTTAAAAATCTCTTCCTCTGGTTCTATGCTAAATTTAAGCCATGGTTTTCCTCCTTAATGTCCATCAGAGAGCTCCATCTAGACCTGGACTTTGACCACAGTCATTCCTTGCTTCTGGCTCTGCTCACTATCCATGTGGGTCTGTAGCTGGTGGTGATGTTCCATACCCAACTCTGGCTTCACCTTTACACTTTGGCAGGTGTTCATTGCACAGGGTGCTGGGTCAGACTGACTAAGATGATCTTCTTCCCTGTTGGCTGTTTTTCTGACACCTGGAAACCCTGAATTCCTTGCTGCAAGTTCTCTCATTATTCTCTGCTCATTTGTTCTTGGTTCAACATTTGTCTTGTTTGAACCACAATTAGTAGGGCACCATGCATCATACCAGACCACCTCCGGCTTTCTAATCTGTTATTTTCTAGGATTTGAGGTATTGATCGTTTGATCTGGATAGCAACAATCTGACTTTCTCAAAAAGAGTGGCCCACTTAGCTTGGTAGTTGTCATAGATGCTAATTCTGAGCCTGAGGCAATTGGTAGGGAAGGAACAATGAATCTCCTGCATGTCAAGTTTTAGTTTTTAGTACTGCTATGAAATTTTTGTCATTTGATTCATATATAGATTTTTGTCATTAGTAAAGAGGTGCCATTATAAACCAGAAGCCACAAGCAACATTTAAAAGAAAAAAAAAAAAGAAAAGAACGGTCATGTCAATAACGGCCATTTATGATGTGTTGTAGTCTAGGCATAGTACCTTTCTGGTAAGCATGAATGCCGTTAGAGGTTTTTCCTTCATGTAAGAGACTAGGGGGCATATTTTTGCCTGACTCTTATCCAAGTAACTGATTTGCCTTATTTTACCCACATTGAGTTGTTATGCCATCAAGCTGCTCTTTTGTCCCGTGCAAGAAAGCCAAGAGCCTACCCACAGCAGGCTTACCAGACTGATGGCGTTCCATTTCAGATGCATCTCAATAACAACTCCATTTGATGCTATTTTTATTTATTACGTATTTTTGTTGATGTTTTTTCTAGTCTATGAAGTCTGACATAACTACTTTTTGTAAAAAGATGGAATAATAATAAGTAAGTTCAAGTTTTTTGTTTTTGATTTGGAGTCTCGTTCTGTCGCCCAGGTTGGAGTGCAGTGGCACGCTCGTAGCCACCACAGCCTTGACCTGCTAGACTCAGGTGATCTTTCTACTCTGCCTTCCAAGTAGTTGGAACTACTGGCGTGAGCCACCATACCCAGCTAATATTTTTATTTATTGTAGAGACAAGGTCTTGCCATATTGCCCAGACTGATCTCGAACTCATGATCTCAGGCAATCCTCTCGCCTCCGGCTCCCAAAGTGCTGGGATTACAGGCGTGAGCCACCGCGCCGGCTAAGTTCAGGTTCTTACACCGGCCTCCAAAAAGAATACTGGCTCTGAAAGACATGAAACTGTACTTTGTATTAGCTTATATTAAACCTGTGATCTATACAATGCAGGGAGTTACATAACTTAAACTTTTGTGTTGAACTGATTTGTACATATTTCCTTAGGTGCTAAATGTCCCAGACGGTACTCCTTGGCAGAGGCAACAGCAGGCATTGTAAACTGTCCCCAGAGAGTCTCCCATTCCCCTTTTCCTCTTCCTCCTCATTGGGGACATAATGGCAAAATGCAAAGAGGAGGCAATGGTGATGGCCAGGCAGCCATACCAAGTTCCGGCCCTGATGCTTGTCAGCACCTCAAGGTTGGGCCAGTTCTGGAGCCTTGCTGAACCTCACCTCCTTCACCGCTGAGTAGGAAGTGATTGCACACAGACACCAGAGAGGTTGCACTGTTTTATGAATTTGAATACGTGAGATCATGTAGCTTCCCTGAAACATACTAGGTTCTTAATAACAGATAGACAGTGTTACCATTTATGTGCGCTTTATTCTTTGATGCCTTCCTGGGGGTGAGGGTGTTTCTCTTGAGGCAGTCATTGCAGTTTTCCATTTGGACCGCGTTTCCTATGCTCTGAATTCTACACTCTGCTCTCCTCCCCTCTTCAAAATACTCATATTTTCCCACATTTTCTTAGGGCCATAGTTCCTGTTAAATTCACATGACAATCTGTTAGACAATCATCTAAGGTAACATTTTCATTTAACAGGAATTTCTTAGACAAAGAAATATAAAAGCATATTCATAATTTCAGGTCAATAGAGACAATATTTTGTGTTGGACAGCACCTTTCAGGTCAAAATATTGCAGACACTTGGTGAATTTGAGATTGTGAACCAGGGAATAGACGCTTTTAACCTTTCTACAATATTCTTAAGCCAGGATTGGTATATTCAAGAAGCTCAACAATGGAAGGAATCACCTTCCAGATTAAAAATATGGAAAACCAAATGGATTGTAGCTATGATACACAAATTTAAAATACCTTTAATGATTGATAACATAGTATATCAAAGATCCACACCAAATGAAGGCGCTTGAAGCTTTAGTAATTCAAACCCAATCAGGTAGGATTTGTGATGTGGGGAGTCTCATTTTATAAATCAAGTAAGTCTTAAATCAGGCTTATTTGGGCTCATACCATCTCACAGGAGGTACAGGGAGAAGTTGGCTATGTGTGAATGTTCAAGCTGGGACTGATGAGGCAAAAAGAAACTTTGCCAGCACCATATATGCCAGAAAGCAGCAATCGTGCTGGACCAATCTGAACTCCCCGCCGACCTCAAGAATGCAAATGAAGAGCAAAAAGATTCTCTGGTCACGCAATCAATACTGCCTCTCAGGGAGCTATAGATAACACAACAAATCTATACTCCCCTTAAAAGCCTGGATTTATGGTTCTTGGGATGGTCCCAGAAAAATAAGTGGACATTTGTGACTTAGAATCCCTGAATAAAAGATCCAGGTATTTCAACAGTAATTTACAAAAGGATTATGCTTTGCAAAATTCTCCTGGAAAATTGCACCATAAATATAGTTCTATTTTGTGCCCATATGGAAGAGCCCTCCAATATTGCCCATTAGAAAGAAACTATCTTAGCCCAAAATCTAAGTTCCTAAATTTTGGTTTGAATATAATGTTTGAATTATATAATGCTTGAATTCTCACTAACAATTACCTACTCATTTTTTTTAAGAGACAGGCAAGAGTACAGTGGCACAATCATGGCTTACTGCAGCCTCGAACTCATGGGCTCAAGTGACCCCCCTGCCTCAGCCTCACGAGTAGCTAGGACTACAAGCACGCACCGCCATGCCTGGCTAATTAGTAAACAATTCTTATAGAGACAGGTTTTCATCAAGTTGTCTAGGCTTGTCTCAGACTCCCGCATCAAGCAGTCCTCCTGCCTTGGCCTCCCAAAGTACTGAGATTATATAGGTGGGAACCACTACATCCAGCTTCCTACTTCTTTTGTACTTTGAGTTTTACATACCTTGGATATAAAAATATATTTAAAGGAAAAATATTTTGAAGACATGGCATGAGGCTGGAGAAGAAACTCTCTAATAAACTCTTCTGGAAATGCTATCTGTAAGGTGGTCTGAAGTCCCACCACAATAGCATCTTGTTTATGAAACTCACACTTAGAGAAAAGATGTGAAATGAATTTAAACCTGTCTATAAACCTTTTAAATGTGTACAAAAGAGCAATAACTAGTAATATTGCTGAGAATGTAGGAAAAGAGGCACTCTTAAACTGTTGGTGGTAGACGCATTGGTAAACCATTTTGAGAACACATCAACATATGGTTCAAAGCCAACAATCTCAATTTGTTTACCCATTAATGTATCCTCCAGAAATCTACCCTAAGAAAACAGTCATATATGTGCACAGAAATGTATTATAAAGATAATCAAACAGCACTATTTATAAATGTGAAAAAACTAGAAACAATTCTATTAGAGGGCTGTTAAAATTAGAGATAACTTCTTGTCTGGGTAAGATTGTATCTTTTTTATAGACATGAGATGGAAATTGCAGAGCACCAGCAGACATAGTCGACCCTCTTCAAAAGCTTCTACTGCTTGTAAGACAATGCCTAGCGATATTCAGTAACATGTATTTTATCCCCATTGCCCTTGCCCTTGGCCCAAGGTAAAAGTCCATCCTTGAACTAGCTAGCCTCAGCTCGTGATGGAAGTGACCTTGGCAAAGTTGACTGAGATACCTGGTCTTCCAGAAGTCTCCGGGCAGCCACTGTGAAAAGCGAAGAGAGTTTGATCTGGTCCCCTTTATTGAAGGCATTGTTTTTCTTGGGGCAGAAATTGTGGACATTTCTCTTATCTCATTTAGGACATGCAAGAGCAGGTTTTGCCTTTCGTTATAAAAAAGGTAAACTATCAAACAAGCAAACTTTCCGCAGACATCCTCTTGCTCTCTGGCATCTATGTTGCCTATCTCTAGGAAGAGTTACATGGTCTGTGGCACCTTTAATTTAGAAAAAATAGACTTATTCTTTGTTTGCTTTTCTCACATCTCCTTCTCATAGAGAAAGAGAATTAGGTACATGGCAGTTGACAGGATTTTCAAAGAAATCTTCCATAATAAAACTCAATAGTCAACAAGTAACTAATTAAATATTTTATGGTATAGTTAAAAGCATGTAATATTACATGGCCATTAAAAATAATGCCGTAGAAGAAAATTTTATTATATGAGAAAGTGTTTGCATGTGAAAAACAGGTTGCAAGTCAATACATGCAATGTGGTTCCAATCTTGTACATAAGAAACTGAGAAGAACACTGGATATATTCATACCACAATGTTAACATCTCTGGCTTGGGGTGTTATGGGTGATGATTTTTATCTTTTTCTTAGTGCTTTCCTGTAGTTTTAAAAATTCTCATACATTTTGTACTATTTTTGTATTCAGAAAACAAATGATTACAAAATGATTTTACTTATTTACTCAATAATTGCCTATTAAGTGCCCATCATGTGCCAGATATTATGCTAATGTTGGGTACAGAATAGTTGACACAAGGCCAAAATTTCTTTACTTGAAGAGTTTATTTCTAGTGGGATTGGAACACAGTAAACAAACCAATAAATACATTAAATATGTAGTATGTCAGATGGTGATATGTGCTTTGAGAATAAAAAGAGAAAGAAAAGAGAACCCAGGGGAGGAATATAGGAGGACTGGGGATCTGATGGAAATGTAATTTTAAATAAGGATGGGAAGGCTCTATGCTGGGTAAGTGTACCAATTTCAATGGAGTGCATTTGAATTTCAAATCGATGCTGGTGGCCACAGGTGACTAGCTAAATAAATTATTATCAGGTACAGAGTAACTCAGGTATCATCACACAGCCACAGAAAAGTTAGCATCTCTGGTACACATGGGAAGTAGCTTAGATGGGGACTTAACTGCTAAGATAACCAGCAGTACCAACGGGTGTTCTGTGATGGTTCTGAACAATCCAGCTGTGACTATACAAAGTGTCAGTCTAATTAAGATCATTGTATAAATCTCTGGGACAAAAGCAGAAAAATTGCACCTCAGCATATAGTCTTTGGTAAGAATATATATATAAACAAATATATATATATACACACATATATATGTATATATATATGCACATATGTACACACATACACACACACACACACGGGGACCCAAAAACCCAGAATTATGTTTTGGAGACAGATCAATTATAGTACTTCTCTTGCTGGGCAAGTGTTCTAGGAACCCATCAACATCAGCATTCCAGCTAGTGTTGTTATGAGGGGCTGCATTTGGCTTCAGTGAATTTTTTTTTGGAGATTCTTTCAGTGCATTTGCTCATTTCGTGATGGGTGATTCATGAGCGCACCTGCCCACACCATGCCAAGTGTTCAGCAGTTTTAGACCATGATCCCCATGCCCTACACTTCCGATTCACCCGAGCTCATCCTGAGCAACTTTTTTGTTGTTGTTTCCCTGGATGCAAAAAGTCCTCAAAGGGAAACATTTTGCCCATGTGTGGGAAGAGGTGAAACAGAAAACAGCAGAAGCACTGAAAGGCATCGAAATTGATAAGTCCAAAAACCGTTTTGAGCAGTGAAAAAAAGTGCCTCGAAAGGCGTATTGCATCAAATGGAGAGGATTTTGTAGGTGGCTGAAGTTTAAATATGTAAGAATAAATAGATAGTGTTTTATAAATAAATTCTGTTTGGGTCGAGGGTCTCTCTCGTATGTATGGAGAGGGAGGGAGAGAGAGAGAGAGAGAGAGAGAGAGAGAGAGGAAGAGGAAGAGAGAGAACCAAATGGTCCTCTATGAACTGAACCTGCTCTTCCTGGGAGAGCGTGAGTGCCGCCTCCCTTTATCCCCCCAGCCTGGTCGTGCCCAGCCAGCCTTCCGGAATGTGCAGCGTGGTCACCCAAGTCTGTGTGGAGGTTGTGTCAGTCTGCAAGGCAGTATGCTCTTCCCTGCCAAGGTGGAGTGATGATCCAGCTGGCATCAAGAAGAAGGTTGTTAGGGGGTGGGGGAGATGTGGAAAAGGAGAAATCACTTAATAGGTACAATACACGCTATTTTAGAATAATGGATATGCTGAGTCATGACTTGACTACTACACAATCTACACATGCAACAAAATTGCACTTGTACTCCATACATTTATACAAATAAGAAGAAGGTAGTTTAGAACACGGACAGTTTCCCCTGCTCTTAGAGACTTTTACATAATGCAGTGTTATTGTTTGTTTAGAGGTAATCTTGAATACCCGGAATAACGGGCACACTTACGCTTAAACAAAAGCACAATGCGTATTGTGTGCTAATATAAGGCAGTGGATACTTAGAATTTTTCCAAAGAAAAGCAACCGATTGGACTTGAAGAATTTTGATAAATAATTTAAAATCGCCTGCCCCATCTATAATCACAATGAATGATTTTATATTGGTGTTTAAGTCTCTGTGTACTTACCATTTCTAACCCAGCTATGGTGTGGTTAGAATGAAATAGGCGCTCCATAAGTGAGGGCTGTGAATGACTACGATGACGACGATGATGATGATGATGGTGCTGATTAGAGGGATATCGACAAACCAATTCTTGCTAAAGTGGAACAGTCCTCAGCAATGTTTTGTCTCTCTCAGAGGCATTTGTGTTTAAAAGGATGATTACAAAGAGAAGATATGCTGAACTCAAAAGAATAAATGTTAAATGGTGTCATTGAAGGTCTTGACATTTTAAGACAATCTCAGAGCTGGCCTGAAAGCCCTCAAAACTTGCCACATAATCATCTACAAACTCTGTATGTAAAAGCAACACAAATTTCATCATCTTGGTATCACCTCCAAAATAGGCAGCTTTGTTCTGCATCCCCCAGAGCATACAACTCTGGGAAGACCCACTCTCCCCCTCTACGGGTGAAGGTTTACCTCTCCAGGGAAACCACTCTGGAAGCTCCCTCTCCTCCACCCACCCAAGCACTTCTTCACTTTTGCCTACAGACCCGGAAGGAGAGGACAGGAATGAGGATAATGAGATCTGATGCCTTTTAAGGGACATCAAGACCAAGGAATCCAAGCCTCTGGATGGGATATTCCAGTGGCTTTTACTACATATTAAAGATGAAAGAGAAATGGATTCGGCACCAGTCCACATTAATTATCTGTGGCCCTCTGGCTTCCTGCACAGTGTCAGGAGTTTGGAGATCCTCAAACTATATTCTGCCGATTTAAAAAGAAAAATATAGCAAGTGGGATGATAGCGTTTGTCAGTTTCATTTACAGCTCGTTTAGCTTGGCTGAATTAATGAGTACCTATTAGGCAGACTTGCAAGGATCCCTTTACACGTTCTTAAAGAATACCATACAATTAAATATCACGGTGGTAGGATCATAAATAGCAGAAGCAGAAAAAAAAATCCCTCAAATTTCATATTGGCATTTTTTTAGAGCAGCCGCTTTTTACTGATGGAGAGACATAGTTATGATAGGATACCTCTTACATGCACATCATTGCACTGAACACACAGGGCTTCTCTTCTCTGAGACATGCATGAGCTTTCCTTCCATCCACTAGACTCTCACTGCGTTTTGTGCCTCTCCCAGGGCACCTCTTCTCTGCTGCCCTTGGGTGTAGTTTTTGATCCGTGCCTTACAAGCTTTGGATTACTAGCTTTAGACGGCAGACACTGCATTTTACAGCTTCATGATTCTGAGGTACTTAGTGCAGTGTTTCACACTTGGTAAGATGCTCAACAAATAGTTTTGAATTAGTAAATAACAAGAAAAAAGAAAAGAAAAGAAATGTTGCTCCCCCTAAAAGCTTATAATAGCTAATCATGATAAGCAAGACTTTTATTATGCTTGACACTTTGCATCATTTAATCACGTCCCTCTATTAAGAGGACAAAACCGCCCTTATGGAAGTTAAGCCTAGCATTAGCCTAACATTACACAGTCTGACACGGAATTTAATTACAAGCCTGTCTCTAGATCATGTGAAGTTAATTTTTTTTTTTTAAAGAAAGTAGGATTTATTGCAAGGACAGAAAAGTTCCTACAGTGGAAGGGGACCCTAGGGGGTTGCCCGTGACCTTAATTTTTATACCATACATTCCTATAACTTTTAATGGTTGCTGACATTTTAGCATGAGTACCTTATTGCTCTCACTATGATATCTAGTAGGCCAGCATTAACTGATAAAATTGCTGAATGTCCTAGAACCAAAGACCAAAGGCATGCATTGAAGTAGGTTGGAAGAATTCAGTATTGGCCTTGAGTTTGGCACTTTTGTGGTCTAAAGAATGTTGGCTTCATTATAAATAGTCAAGACAGATTTAGATGGAAGGAAATGGTGGTTTTGTTCTTATCTCCTGGATATCATGATGCTTAGCAGAGAGAGAGAGAATTTTGTGGTCCAAGATTATCAGACAAGAAAATGTTTCACGGGTCTTCTGAGTAACCAGGGATAGTAACATATTGTTTAGTAGAGACATTTTTTGAAGTAACACTGCATCCCAACTTTACTGTTACACCCATTGGCTGACTATCCATGAAGGTTCAGAAGTATGCAAAGGCACTTCGAATGTAAGAACAGATAGAATGCCGTGCCTGACTTCAAGGGGCTTACAGTCTGTTACGGGAGCCAGCCTGGTAAACAATTATAATGAAATTTGTTAAATATTATGATAGAGCTTCATAGGAAGAAGTGCTATAGAACAGGTGTAGAAACGATTCTGGCTAATGGTCAAGAAATGATAGTTACACTGTCAGAAAAGAACAGGTTCCCAGGGTATACTGGTACTGAGGCTGAGGTTGTAGCAAGCCAGGCAGCTGATGGAGAGCCTGGTTCTGGGGTCTAGATACACCTGTCAGGGTAGATGGGGCAAAGAATCTGGGGAGGTCTCAAACAAGGACAGATTAATGCAGGACACCGGCTTATCCATATCAGGAGAATGCCCTGACAGAGGAGGCGAGCATAGCCACAAGGAAGCCTGTGATGGGGAAAAGGCAGTCGGGCAGCTGACATCAGGGCTTCTAGCACAAGCAATGGGACCCGCACACAACTACCAGGGCTCAGGGAGAAGGCTCTGGATCTAAGACCTATGCGGTGTTAGGGAGGCTCCTCACCCTCAAGGGCCATGGAACTTGGTAGGTAGAGCGGAGCCTTAAATAAGGAACAAGATCAGAGTAAGAACAACCTTGAAGATGACTTTACCAAGAACCTCCATACTGCCTGTGAGGGGTTTCTTAAATCCCTCTTAAACCAGAGCAAGAATAGGGTTGGCTTCAGAGTCGGAGTGAGAATGGGTTTAAGAGGAGGTGGATATTGTGGGAGAAAATAACAAGCTCCAGTTATAGAGAGTCGAGCAAAAGGGGCCAATAAGCCCCCGTATGTCATTCTAGACAATTTGCTAGGCTCTTCCCTGTCATCCTAGAGCATTAACTGCTACAGGTTTACTTAGCATTTTATTTAGAGTAACGACATTGGTGTAATAACGATATTGCTAGGAAGTCATTTGGCTGTCTCGTCTGTTGCTATTGAAATGTTTTTAAGCCTTTTCATATTTTTAGAAAATCTCAGCGGTTTCTAATTATGGTAGCTTATTCTAGCACCTGAAAAAAATTAGCACCATACTACTTAATTAATGCATAATTTGACATAATTTGACAGGGGCTAGCCCGAAGTTTATCTTTGACGGATTTGCATTAACTATAATTTACTAGGCTAATTAAGTTGGGCAAAATTGCAAGGAAAATGTTTAAATGACTTTTGAAACTTGTTCTCGAGTACCCTTAAATACTTTAAAAGCTACCATTTATATACCAATACTCAGCTGATTATGACAATAATAATCATTCCTATTCATGAAAGTAGTTCCTCTAGTGATATTTACTTGGTACCTTAGAGATAACCCTCTTGGAATCATTATAAATATTTATGATAGTTAGGACTCCTTGGGTTTTAAGTGACAGAAACTCAGCTTGAATAAATGTAAACAAAAGGGACAATTTTGTGACTCTCTGAGCTATAGGAAGAGCAAATGTCTCAGCTGTTTGGACTTCTATAGCAAAATACCGTCAACTGGGCGGCTTATGAACAGAAATGGATTCTTCACACTTCTAGAGACTGAGGAGCCCATGATCAGAGTGTCGGCAGATCCAGTGTCTGGTGATGGCCTGCTTCCTGGTTGGCAGAGGTGCCTTCTCACGTGTCCTTACACGATGGAAAATGCTAGCTAGCGCTCTAGGATCTCTTTCATAGGGGCAGAAACCCCATTCATGAGGACTCTGCTTGTATGGCCTCATCACTTCCCAAAGGCCCCACCTCTTAATGTCATCACCTTGGGGGAATTCGTATTTCAACATTTGAATCTGGGGGGAATATAAACATTCAGACCTTCACAGCAAGGTTTCAGTTGGGTTCCTGGGATAACTGGAAGCAGCAAATGAATGAATGTCGCCAGGACTCCCTCTCTCATCTCTGTTCCTTGTGCCTTTGGTAGGCTTTCGCTCTATGGGACAGAACCATGGTTACACTGAGTGGAAGGGCCCCACATTTTACTGTATCTATCACCTCAGAAAAACTGCAGCTATTTCTGTTCTTGAATTTTAAAATTCTTGTAAAAGCTATGGTTGTCACAGATTGGGTCAGATGCCTGTCCCTGGACAAATCAGTTGTGGTTAAGGGAGTCAGAGTATCCGGTTCAACTGAAACTGTTCATGTGTAGATTAATACTATGGCATAACAAAAGACTAAATATTTTTTAAAAGAGAACTTAAGATATATAAGTGAATGGAAAGGCAGAATATGTCCCTTTGTGGAAACTCTCAATAGTAAAATTTTCTCGTTCACTCAACAAGTCTTTAAAGGGTCTGCTAGGTGACACACACTTTATTAACCAGTGGCAGTTCTCCAGATGTTTATAACTTTATGGCAATTACAATCAAACCCCAGCTGAATGTTTTAAGAACCTCCAAAAAGTGATTATAAAGTTGGTAAAAAAGTGAATGTACATAAGAATAGTTTAAACATCTGTTGCGAGGTAGTGTTTTCAGTATGTAAACATGGAATCTATAAGCTACAACAGAAACTGGGGGAGTGTAGTTATAATCTATAAGCTACAACATATAGTGATAAAACATCTACCTTCCATCCAAAGCGGTACATATTTAATTCTAAGTAGATTGCAAAAAGTTAAGTGTGTGTGTTGTTCAGCAACCACTAAAAAGCTATTGTCTTAGTCTGCGCTACTTTAATAAAATATAATATACAAGGTGGCTTGCAAACAACTGAATTTTATTTCTCACAGCTCTAGAGGCTAATAGTCCAAGATGAAGGTGTCAGTATGATCCAGGTTGCAGACTGCTGGTCTCTCATATTATCCTCATGGGGTGGAGGGCAGAAAGGAGAAGTAGGCTCTCTCGTGACTCTTATAAAGGCACTAATCCAATCTGACGGTTCCACCCTTATGACTGCATCTAATCCTCATTATTTCCAAAAGGTCCAACTTCCTAATACCATCACATTGGGGGGTAGGGTTTCAACATGAACTTTGGAGGGACATAAGCATTTAGTTCATCGCAAATATACAAAGAGATATAGCTTAAACATGATAGATAAATTAAATGGAATAAGAAAAATGTTCAAATGACCTAAAATAAGCGAGAAAAAGGGAAACAGAGGAAAGAAGAAACAGAGAAGCTAATAGAAAACACATAATTAAATCATAGACCAAAATACAAAGATATCAATGTTTAATTAAATATAGACACTATACAGAGATTATCAGAATGAAGTTTTAAAAATGTGACCCATCTATATCCTGGCTGCAAGAAACACACTTCGGATATAATGATATAGGTAGTTAAAAGACATGTTTGTAATAAAGTGATATGCATGGATATAATACTACATGGTGAAAGATAAAAAATATATACCACGCAAACACTAATCGGAAGAAAGCTAGAGTGAACACATTAATATCAGACACATAAATATACCAGAGAGTAAGGGGGATATAGCATAATGAAAAAATTATCAATTTAATAAGAAGACACAATAATCCCGAATATATATGCATCTGGCACTAGTGCCACAAAATAACGAAATGAAAACAGACAGACTGAGAGCAAAATAAATACATTCACAATTATGTTTTGAAACTCAGGTATTTCTTTCTCACAAATCAATAGAACCAATAGATAGAAAATCAGTAAAGATATAGCAGTATTGAACAAAATCATCAAAGAACTGGTTTTAGCTGACATTTGTAGAACACTGCACCCAACCACAGATCAAGCATTCCTTTCAAATAAACATGAAATATTCACCAACAAGATCATAATCCTAACAAATTAAAAATATTTGACATCATACAAAGTATGGTCTCTGACCGTAATCGATAACAGAGTCAAGCTAGAAACCAATAACATAAAGGTAAAAGAGAATACTCCAAACACTTGGATGCGAAATAAGATATATGTAAATAATCGAAAGATCAAAGATGAAGAAGTTTCAAGGAAATTTAGAAAATATATTGAGTTGAACGAAGATGAAAACACAAAGTATCGAAATGTTTAAGTGCGAAATTTATAGCATTAAATTCTTATAGTATTAAAGAAGATTGGTCTCAAATCAATCTAAGCTTTTTCCTTTATAAATTAGAAAAACAAAAGCGAAAGAAGCCCAAAGCAAGAAAAAGGAAGAAAGCAATAAAGACAGGGACCGACATTAATTAAGCAGAAAAACAATTTTAAAAGATCAATGAAACAAAAAACTGGTTCTGTGAAAAGATCAATAAAATTGATAAACAATCACCAAGGGAAAAAAGAGAGAAAATGCAAATTACCAACATCAGGAATAAAAAAAGGGAATATGACTGCAACTCACAGACATTAAAAGCATAATAATTGAATACTATTGATAACTCCATACTCATAAATTTAACAAATGACATAAAATAGGTCCATTTCTTAAAAATCACAAACTACCAAAACTTACTCAAATAGATAACCTCAGTAGTCATATAACAATTAAGTAAATGGAATTTGTAGTTAAAAGCCTTCTGTAAAAGAAATCTTCTAACCCAGATGGTTTCACTGGCAAATATTTCAAGGAAAAAAACAAAACACAAAAAACACCAATTGTACATATTTTATTCTAGATAATATAAAATATTCTTAACTTATGAATCTAGCATTGCACTGATACCAAAGCTAGATAAAGTACATTTCAAGAAAAAGAAACACAGACACAAAAATATTCAATAAAATATAAGGAAATTGACTCTAGCAACATACAAAAGGAATAGTATACCATTACCAATGGGGTTTATTTGTGAATGCAAGACTGATTCAATGTTTGAAAATCTGTCAATATAATCCACATATTACCAGTTAATGGTGAAAAATTAAAAAGATTACTTCAATAGTTCAAAAAAATAAAATAAAATACTTAAGTATGAATCCCACAAACCATGTATGAGATTTGCATAATAAAATCTACAAAATCTGACAAAAGAATAAAAAAAGAAAACCTTGATAAATGGCAAGGTGTACTGCGTTCATGGATTGAATGATTCAACATATTAAGGATGTTCATATTCCTCCTCCAACTAATCTACAGAAGCAATTTTTGGAGATATAGACAAAGTGGTTCTAAAATTTATTGTAAAGTCAAAGGAACTAGAAGATTCAAAGCGATTTTGGGAAAGAAAATAAAGTTAGAGAAATTACGCCATGTAATTTCAAGATTTGCCATAAACCTATGCTAATCACGACAATGTGGTATTTGTAAAGAGATAAAAACATAGATCAATAAAAGAGAAAAGAGTCCCAAAAGAGATTTGCAAATATAGCCTACTGATTTTGATAATTGGTCAGAGGCAATCCAAAGGAAAAGAACGGTCTTTTCAACAACATGTTAGAAAAATGGGACATTCATATATCAAAAAAAGAAATGAATTTTGACCTCAACTTCACAATTTACAGCACACTCTCTCAAAATAGTTCATATATTTAAATGTAAAAGATAAAATTATAAGCCTTTGAGGGAAAAAATAATTAAAAAATCATTGTGAGCAGGGCTTAAGCAATTTTTTAGAGATAACAACAAAAAGAGAACATATAATAGAAAAAAAGATAGATTGGATCTTACCAAAATTTAAAACTTCTGTTTATGTTCACACAAAAACCTGTACATAAATATTCATTTATTTTTTAAAAATTTTAAAAATTTAAGTAGAGATGAGTTCTTGTCATGCTGCCCAGGCTGTTCTTGAACTCCTAGCCTCAAGCGATCCTCCCACGTTAGCCTCCCAAAATGCTAGGATTAATAGGCATGAGCCACAGTACACAGTCATACATGAATATTTATAGTCATTCTATTTATAATCACCAAAACCTGGAAACATTCCAAATAACCTTAAGTAGATGAATAATGTGAGTAGATCCATGCAATGAAATATTCGTCAGCAAGGAAAAGGAAAGAACTATTGATATGGGCAACACCTTAAATCAATTTAAAAGGCTTTATGTTCGGTGAAAGAATTAGTCTCAAAAAGTTACATACTCCATGAATGCATTTACATGACATTCTAGAAGAGACAAAACTGTAGTAATGAACAGATCAGAGGTTGCCAAAGGTCTGGAATTAGGGAAAAGTGTGACTGCATAGGAATAGCATAGAGATATTTTTTGGACGATGGAGCTATTCTTTATCCTGAATGTGGTGATGGTTGCATAAATCTATACATGTATTAAAATTCATAGAACTCTATACCAAGGGAAATAGTCAACTTTATAATATGCCAATAAAAAAATAAAATAAATACACCATAGAGTTAGGAGGCTTTCATTAACCTCTTTAAAATTTTTTTTCTTTTACTCGGGGTTAGAGAGAGCCAAAAAAAAAAAAAATACTGATTTAACTTAAAAAAATTAGTAAATTCTGTAGGTCAGAAAATGAGCATAAACAATATTAAATGATAAGTGACACTGTGGGAAAAAATATTTGCAACATATTTAATAAACAAAAAATTAATGTACAGAACATATGAAATGCTCCTTTATATAAAAAAGAAGAGACAAAAAAAAAAGAGAGAGAGAAAATTACACAAAAGATCTGAAGAGGCAATTCTCAGAAGATAAAATTCAAACGACCAATAATCATGAAAAGATGCTCAGCCACAGTAGAAATTGGGAAAATGCACATTAAACAACCATGAGATGTTCCCACCCATTAGAATGCCCACACCGAAAAGGATGGTAAATGTAACCATGTATGAAGAAGATATTGGCCCACTCTTCCACTGTGGGTGGGAGTGAAAATTGGTGACACCCTTTTGGAAGACAATTTGGTAGTTTCAGTCAAAATTTAAAAGCAATGCCTTTGACCCAACTATTACATTTCTAGGAATTTTTCTGCTTAAAAAAATATTTACACATATGCATAAAGATGTATGTGTAAGGATGTACATTGTGACACTGTTTGTATTAATGACAAATTAGAAGCTAAATGTTTACTGATGAGAAGTTGAGTGAATTATGGCAATTCACATTAAGAAATAGTATATAGTCACTATAAAGAGTGACATAAATCAATATGCATTGACATGGAAATATCTCCTACCGGATAACAGAGCAAGAAGGCTAATAACAGAGCAATACACATAACATGATGATAATCTGTTAAAAATAAAAGAATTATGTAGGTACATGTAATATGCACATGTGTACATAAATATATGTGTCTAAATGCATATATGTGTGGTATATATTACATGTATATGCACATACATGCTTAGACATGTGAATGAAAAGTAAAGAAAAAGTAGTTGGAAAGGCTACCCATTAAATTGATATCTATACCAGCCTGGGCAACATGGTGAGACCTGTTTCTATAAAAAATTTAAAAATTAGCCCGATGTGGTGGCATGCACCTGTAATACCAGCTTCTTGGGCGGCTGAGGTGGGAGGATCACCTGCCCAGGAGGTAGAGACTGCAGTGAACCGTAATCGTGCCACTGAACTCCAGGCTGGGTGAAAGAGAGAGAACTCCAACTCCAACTCCAAAAAAAAAAAAAAAAAAAAATGTCTATAGTTTCCCCTGTGATAGGTAGCTGGAGTGGGAGTGGGCAGCTTGAATGGGAACAGTATTAGCTTTCTAACAGGAAATTAATAAAATGCCTTTAAATTAGAATATTTAAGGAGGGTTATATAATTTATAAAGTTGAGAGCAGGCTGTATAAAAAGAGATGGTACAGAGATCTAGGATTAGAAACCTCCAACACCATACACAGATTGGAAGGGATGGGGGCAGACAGTAGTTCCTGGAACCAGTGGAAGAGAGTGGTGAGATGACGGCTGTTATGAGAGCAGCAGCAGCCTTTGGTCAAGGGATGCGGTCTCTGATGACTTCTCGGGGAAGAGGCCAGAGCAATAAACAACTGACCAACTGCAATTTCCTCCCTGCTTCCATTCTGCTGGGGGTCCTAATTGGCTGAACCTTCAGAGGTAAGAGAGGCCATTGATGCCATCAGCAAGCCCAGGGCAGAGACCAGGGTGGGAAAGGGTGGAGAGTGGATTGGAGGGGCACTGGGAGACCTCCAGTGCAAGTATTTTAAAAATTACTTTTAAAAGGGACATAAGGTGGAGTCAATATAGCCAACGAGCAGCCATTTTAGCATTGTTTAGCTTTATCATGTTTTTCTAGCAGTTCACTTTAATTTACCCTCTAATCAGTAGCCAAGGCAAAAAAAATGGTTTCTCAGAGGTATCTACTGATAATTGTTTTACAACCCCTCCCCAGCTTGTTTTGTGCTAATTAGCTTTCCTATTTCAAGTATGTGTACAAGAAACAACCTAATCAGCCCTTTGTGACACAGACCCCATCAACATGGTCACAGTCATGTGGCTAGCCTACCCACCTGCCTGCCATCCATCACCTGACATCGCTTGACTGCCCCTTCATGATAACCTAAAACAGACTACCACCTGATCACCTTAACGACCTGCCCCCCCAACAAAAAGAAGGTTTAAAAGCATTCTACCTTAAGCAGCCATTCGCCATTGCTTTGCTAAGCTCTGATCTGGCCACATGACTCTTTGAGCTATGGCTGCCTTTGTTTTCCTAGCTTTGGCCCCCTCCCCTACCTTGGAGAGGTGAATCTTCTCTCTCTCTCTCTCTCTCTCTCTCTCATTTACTTTATAAATAAACTACATTTTCCAATCTAACTTCTCTACAATTATTTGCATCTTTCATGCGGCACCAGATCACAGATCCCGCCATCTAGTCTGACCTAACACTTAGAAAAAAAAATTAGAGATGAAGTCTTGCTATGCTGCCTAGGCTGGTCTTGAACTCCTGGGCTCAAGCAATCCTCCCGTCTCAGTCTCCCAAACTGCTGGGATTACAGGCGTGAATCACTGCATCCTGCCATCTGCCAGGCATTTTTATGCCCTGCGCTGCATTCTTCTGTGTTGTATGAATCATAAACAATAAAATAAATAAATATTATATGTGTAAATTTTTACATAAAACAAGTGCCAGGTTCTTTTCTACCTTTGGCACATGAGTTCCTAACTCTGAATCCACAGCATCCCCATCCATTGAGTGGAAGAATCTCACAGTTCCACCTGCCATAAGAATGCAAACTGTTCTGATTGAGTGGGGAGTTTCCTATCTAGCATCAATTACCTTTTCATCTTCATTCCCCAGCTAGCCAGACAATACCTCCAGCGAAGCTGCCTGTCCCAGAGAGGGCTGGATTGCTCTAAGGGTGATCCCAGTCCCCTTTCAGTGGCAGGGAATAGGCAGGTGACCCATTGTAGAGATGAGGTCTCAGAGGCCATCCAATGGGCTGCCTGTCTTACCCAATCTGGCCAATAAGGTAAGACAGGCAGCCCATTGGATGGCCTCTGAGAAAGTCTTCATTCTTAGAGAACCAAAGGGTTAGACAGTCTCTGTTCCTCTCTGAGGTGTCACACCTGGATATAGTGGCCGGAGCTGCTGCAGTCAGCTTGCTTCCAGCACAGAGGATGGCAGAGCTCAGAGGTGGGATGACTCTGCGTTCTTGACTGAATCAACCAACCATGTGGATCCCGCTATGGCTCGACTTGCTGTTGTGCGAGATATTTCACTGCTTGCACAATGCATGTTTCCTGGAACCCAAGGGAGCATCTTACTTTATTCTGTTTCTTGGAGCGCAAGGGAGATGCTTACTTGAAAACCCCACGGCCTCTCCCTGGAGCCTTGCTGGCGATGTTCAGGTCAAGCTGCTCCTAGACTTTTCCAGAGGGATCTCATACCCCACAGCCACTCTTCCGACCCTGTCCGCCATGGGTAGGTCTACTTCACAGGTACTGACTATATACTTTCTGGTCAACATACATTGATCTACAAAACACGATGGTTTTGAGGTGCCGTATTTCCTAAGATTCACTTTAGAATTGAAGTTATGCTTTAATGAGTTTTTAAAAAAGGTTTATTGAGTCCTTTAAAGATTATCATAATACTCTAAGAAAGGGATTGGCAGTCGTGGGAAACTGCCAGGGGAGAGAGGGACACACTTCATCAACAAGGGTGCCTGCATAGTGAACATTTGTATACTTAACCCTGAATTGTACCCCACATCTTTAAAAGAAAAAATTTTTAAAAATTATTATCTGTATGGTAACTCATTTACTTTTTATGATAAAGTGATTCTATGAATTTTTTTTTTGAGTGGGGGGTTTTACTTTGTGGCCCAGGCTGGAGTGCAGTAGCAGGGTCATAGATCACCTTAGCCTTGACCACCTGAGCTCGGGTGATCCTTCTGCCTCAGCCTACTGAGTAGCTGGGGTTACAGGCACATACCACCACACCCAGCTATTTAAAAAAAAATTTTTGTAGAGGTGAAGTCTTGCTATGTTGCCCAGGTAGTTCTCAAATTATTAGCCTCAGCGATCCTCCCGTTTCAGCCTCTCGAAGTGCTGGGATTACAGACCTGAGCCACTGCATCCACCCTCTATGTATTGTTGTTGTTTTTTTTTTGAGTTGGAGTCTCACTCTGTCGCCCAGACTGGAGTGCAGTGGCTGCTCCCGGCCACCGCAGCCTCGACCTGCTGGGCTCTGGCGATCCTTCCGCCTCAGCCTTCCAAGTAGCTGAAACCACAGGCGCGCACTACCA